>JAHFZB010000957.1:0-20298 GCA_036884735.1 Huso huso
GTGGAGCTATGGTACACTAAATCATCGACCCGGAAGAGAAACGATGTGGCAGCCGCGGATTGGAGGAGCGGTTGCAATCGTTAACCAAGGGGTCATGATTGACGGTATATAAGGGGACGTAGCGAGGTGATCTGTTCCTTTGTTATGGTTAACGCTAACCCAGTAGGAGAACCGTATTGCGTATCGTGAGTGTTTTTGTTTGTTTTGTCGTGTCTAATTAAACTGTTTGTTGTTATTAGACAGCTAACACGATCCGGAGCTGTCGCTACAGGCCAGCACAAAACCGGGACAACACTGCACTTGTTTCACGATAAACTGTATTTGCACCACGAGCACTTACAGCACTTTGGACTATTGTGGGTGTATTAAATACTGTGTTTATTTTTTCAGGACAGAACCCCTGGGTTAAACTCTGTAGTACACAACCTTGTGTACTACCATTCATTATTATTTACTGTTGTCAAGTGATTTATGGATTATAAATAAAACACCATTGCACCTGGATTACCATTGTCTGTTTGTTATTGATCACCATATCACTCCTGCACCTGCAAGCTGCAAACCACTTTTCCACACGTGGTGTCAGAAAACAGGATGGATCATGCTTCACTGTCAGCGCTGTTGGAGGTGCTGGATGGCAGACGGGAGATCAAGGAGCGAGGAAAGGTACACAGCACTGATTGAAAGGGTCAGTCTGGCGATACCGCCCCATGTACCAACTGGACCCGTGATGACGGCCCCAAGGGCAAAGGTGCAGAAAATGGTGGTGGAGGATGACCCGGAAGCTTATCTGGACTCCCTAGTCTCCGCCAACACCGACCTACTCACCGCTCAAGTTCAATGGAGCAGCCAAGCACCTCATCTCTCCGCTCCACCCACAACACCAGGACCGAGACCTCCTAGACCGCCGACCCCAATGGGCAACCTTGCCTCCCCTCCATGGAGGCTAAGGCTGGCCCCCAGCTGGGGTAGAGTTGCTGCCGCTGCCCCATTGCCATACCAGCAACGGGACAGATATTTAACCTCTGCTCCCTCCTCCCCCCCCCTACCTGTTTCAGATGCCACCAGCTGGGACACCAGGCCAGGTCATGCCCATCTGTGATGGAGCAGCTTCTTGAAGGATCCCAGGGTGTCAGCTTCAACAACATTACTATTATAGTAACAACACTAATATTATACAGAGAACTGTGAGGGTCTGGAACCAACTCCCCAGTAATGTTGTTGAAGCTGACACCCTGGGATGCTTCAAGAAGCTGCTTGAAGAGATTCTGGGATCAATAAGCTACTAACAACCAAACGAGCAAGATGGGCTGAATGGCCTCCTCTCGTTTGTAAACTTTCTTATGTTCTTATGTAGTGAACACTCTGATATAACAAACATTTCTCCAGGTCCCATTGGGGATCATCACAGCACTCCAAGCTGAATCATTCAAAAGATCCATGTGTTTTACGTTGAGCGAACATTGTTCTCGCATTTTCAGCCACTTTTAGTGACCCCATTTGTTTGAAAAAAATTTATAGTACGTTTCTGTATTTGTACCTCTGATTAGTGCTTGGTAGAAAAACATGCTAATATGTGGTACAATTTATTACTTTTTAGTGTAATTGTAATTATAATTTAGTGCTGGGATAAATATCTGAATATTCAAAGGAATATTTTTTGACATGTATTCGGATACAAAACTCAGATGTTCATATTTGCTACAAATGACAAAAATACCTTGCACTTATTTACCGTCTCACCAGAATTTGCGCAAGAGTTTTCAAAAAATGGCAAATGAAAGAGAGCCCTGTGTGATCTGTGAGATAAATTATACATAAAAAAAAACACAGGATCAACATAGCAGCTCTTGAGCCTCTATTTAAAAGTTTTAGACAGCAAAAAGTAAACAAAACAGATTATGCACGTACATAGTGATCTCCATATAGAAAGCCATCTGGGACAAAATGTGTTGTGCTGCTTTAGAGCGAGCCAGAATCTCATGGGACAGAAAAAAGGCAAGCACGTCATTCTGAAATGCCTCGCTTAAACAGTACCCAACTTCCTGAAAATGTTGTGTAGTTATTTTTATATAGATTGTATATATTATATATTTTTTGTTGCGACTTTCTGTTATGTGGAATGTAATAAACGAGAACCAAAAAACGGGTTTTTTTTTTTCCTTCACTTTACACCATTTTCACGCCTGATTTATTTGAAGTGTTTAAACTTAAATTTCAGTTGCTTGTTCAGCTACAAAAAGACACAAGTAAACCTCACTTTATGAAAACGTGTTTATGGAGGGTCTCTCGAGTGGCACATCCGGTAAAGGCACTCGCGTGGAGCGCAGGATGCATCCTGGTCCAGGTCCAGGCTATTCCTCTGCTGACCATGGACGGAGTTCCCAGGGGCGGCGCACAATTAGCTAAGTGCTGCCCAGGTGGGGAGGGCTTAGGTCGGGCCAGGGTGTCCTCGCCTCCGCACACCAGCGACCCTGTAGACTGGCCAGGCACGGCGGGCATGCCTGCAAGTTGCCCAGAGCCGTGTGGTCCTCCGGCGCTGTAGCTCTGAGGTTGCTGCATGGCGGGCCTGCAGAATGAAAAACTCTTTGACTCTCCCGAGTCAGCTGGGGCAGCGGTGAGCCGGGTTGAAATAAAAAAAATTGTGCTTTCCAAATTGGGGAGAAAGTGAGAAAAAATATTTGCTTAATTTAAAAAAAAAAAAGAAGTGTCTATGGCCACTGTTTACTGTGAAGAAATGGCAATGGCAAGGAATGAAAAAATAAATAAATACAATACAGTGTCAACATTATATACGATTTACTTTCAGAACAAACAAAACAACGTTTAACTTGAGCTGCTATTTGGCATCCTTTGTTTTGTAGTTCATTCACTGGGGTAAAGCAAGTCCTACACAACTTATTCTTTACTGCTGAGATAATTTTCTACTTTAACGTGTTACATATTGTAAGGTCTTGCTGTAAACTAGCTACACACACAGAAGCCACGGCCACACCCCTGCCCTGCTGTTTTCTGCCTGCGTACAGATCAATATAGTGGCTTTATTACTTTTTGAAAAACGAAGCGAATATCCAAGCGAATATTTAAATTATGAGCGAATATCCGAACATGAAAATCCTGTGAACGTCCCAGCACTATTATAATTGCAATTGTAGCAGCATAATTGTAACTAATTGTACTTAAACAAAATAGCATTGTAATTAATTATAATTGACCCCAGGTCTGTCTATCTCCATTTTAAAATAAGGCTTTTATTTGAGGTGGGTGAAAGAGCACTGAGCAGGAGGATGAGCTCACTATGAGGAAAAAAGAAACAAACAAAACTCCCAACTCACCAGCACGATGTTCCATCACAGAATCCAGAACTTACTGCAAGCGATTCCTGAAAAACAGAGAGCAGCCCAGTTACACTCTCCAGCGCACAATACAAAGGAGCTTTCCTTTTTGAGGATCCAGGCCGAACACAAATGAAAGTGGAAGTAACTTTGTGAAACAGCTCGAGTTAGCAAAGTGGCACAGCCGACCACAGAACTGAGCTAGAATGAGAGCCCTGCCTGCTTTCCAGCGCTGCACTGTAGCTCAACCATGAGATCTTCCAGCCCGATAGCGTTCTCAGCTCTCACTAGTGGTGCTGCACTGACAATGTGACTGTACAATTAAGGCTGTAAAAGTTTAAACTATACAAATCTAAAAATCCAAGCCAGAGTATTTTACTAAATGTTTGAATTTCTATTGCTCCAAAATGGAATAATTACCAATTCTCTAAACCTGCCTTTACTAGGTTTGAGCCTGTTTGGAGCTTGTCTTGTGAATGCCAAGAGCCGGCACTGGACAGCCTTTCCATCCTGTTAATCATGCCTAGTTGAAAGGCCACATTGGCACATGATCTACTGCCCTGTTCACACTAGCATTTTTATACTGGTATCGTTGCAGAACCGTACCAAAACATCTGTCCAGACTGGAGTTCTTATCGGTTATCGGTTCTTAAACTCAAAAAAGAGCAGGTTTCAAACCGGTACTGTTTCGATACGACTCAGAACAGCTTAAGTGTGGACAGGTAAACCGACACGGTATCCATACAGTTAAGTGTGGACAGGTAAACTGACACGGTATCCACACAGTTAAGTGTGGACAGGTAAACCGACACGGTATCCATACAGTTAAGTCAATATTCTGGAAGCACGACACGTCCTGCTTTACAGTTTAAACACTTTAAACAGCTTTACATTTTACGGTCAAAAGTACCTTTATCATGGCTACACCAAAAAATGCCAAAATAGGTGTGTGGCAAAGTGGTGAATGGATACGGAGTGCAGTGCAGGTACAAATCACACAGACAATTACGAACAGGTGCAAGGGTGTTTATTGATAAATTGCTACAATGTCCAGAGCCTTAAGGCAAACACCTGTAAATAATAATGCTGGCAGTGATCACAGTGGCGTGTATCACTTCGGGTTTGTAAAATCCCAATGGTTTGACCAACCAAAAAAAAGTCCAGTTTTATCACCCACACAAAACACAAAGACACAGTTCCTACGGTGCGTGAATTAAGTGCTTGTGGTGAAAAGACATTTTAGTGGAAAGTGAAGTGCTGGTGTCCGTGTTCAATGCTGGCCTGCGACTGCAGCTCGGATCGTGTTAGTAATGTTTTAACCAACGAAACAAACAACGTTTACAAGACAGACTAACAGAACACTCACAGTTTTTAAATGCAGGACTCCTTTTTGGTTGTTTTCTAACCATTCACAAAAAGGAACAGATCACGTCCGCTATGACCCCTATTTATATCCTCGCTCATGACCCCTAGATTAACGGCGCATCCGCTCCTCCAATCCTCAGATGCCACATCATTGAGTTTGGATACCGTAGTTCGCCCCTTTCCTAAATGACCGACCTCCACCTACCTTACGGAATAAATTGTCGTGCCATTTAGTTAAGGGTACTCTGTTCCTTTTACACAGTGCCCTCACAGGTCGAGAGGGAGATCTAACAACAAGAATCATTCGATCTCTGTCACAAGGTGATACAAGTGATCACGGTGCCACTTAGGGGAGAGATGCGGTGCTCCGTCTTACTGAATTGTGGGGAGACAACTGTGCCCAACAGCAACTCAATGGGTGCCGTCGAAACATAGATGTGTACCGGCAGATTGCTGGTGATCTCCACAAAATTAGCGATGAGGATTAGGAGGTAAAGCGTACTGCGGAGCAGTGCTGCTCTAAAATAAAATCCCTTGTGAGGTGCCACTAGCGAACAGTTGACTGATGAAAAGGAAGACCCAGATAATGAGAGAACAACAGAGAGGGAAGTCCTTAACAACGATGAAGGAAGGTGAGTGTGTATGTGTATATTATATATATATATATATATATATATATATATATATATATATATATATATATATATATATATATATATATATATATATATATATATATATATGTATTTATGTATTAATAGTTTTAATATTGTGTAAGAGTGTATTATTAGTAGTAATAGTAGTAGAATGTAGTTGGGCGGATGCATTATGTAAGGGGTTACAAATACCAGGTTATATACACAAGAACACTGTAATCACTTTAATGGAATGAGTGTGACGTAATAACAAAGTTAGTACAATAATACAGTGCACATGTTTACATAGTGGTGGATACTATGTATCTTGCATTACGTATTATTTCTGTAGACTAACAAACTGTAATGACAGGTATTTTGTCTAAAAACACAATTAACAGATCTACTGTAGTAAAATAGTTAATAACTTCGTTTTCTAAGAACATATTGAAATAATTTGCAAAATCTGATACAATATTTTCTACAGCAATAACGTCAGTGGGAATACATGGGTTATGTTTCGCTGATGGATGTTTTGGTTAAATCTTCAGGTGAAATGGATCTTTGCTCTGGAATGAGAGAGGGTTGTAGTGATCATGGGTCTCTGGAAAGTTTTTTCAGGTAAACGTAGCCTCTTATCCTCACTAACACATTATATTATTATTATTATTATTATTATTATTATTATTATTATTATTATTATTATTAATGTAATATTAGTGCTGCAAGTCACTGGTTACGATATTATGATGTTTTAATAGATCACTTTGTTTTTGTTTACATATTCAGATTATTACTTAACACATTATTTTGAATTTACTTTATACACTTCATTTACAAACATTTCAGATGCAGAAGATGATTCCGAAGAGAATAGTAGGGACGAGTTAGGCAAAGAAAACGGGGAAGCGGGCAATACTATTGATAATTATGTGTGACTGTTTTCTTCGTTATATATATATATATATTTTTTTTACATGTTTTAATTTTACAGTATAGCGTAAGTCACAGTGTTAGTATTTATTTTTTGATATTTTAGGCGAGCCCTCAAATTACAATCCATCCAACAGCGGCAGACGTTTCATGGCAAGGGGGGAGAAAAGGAAAAGGGAAACCTTGCAGTAATAATGAACACTATCGCTGCAATGCAAGAACAAGCACAGAAGAACTTCAGAGAGATGCAAGACGCACAGCTCAAGTTGGAATTAGCTGCAGAGGAGCAAAGGTGAGAGAGTGAAAACAAGTTCCTCTGTAAACTTATGCAAATGCAGATGGATGCCTTTGCCCAACTCTGTTCCTCAGAAGCTGCAGCACCATCTCAATCTCCTCCACAATACCCCCATCACTGGCAGCTGCCCTATGGTGGAGATGCTCAGGGATCATGGCAAGGACAATACTCCAATACTCAACAACTTCCACCTGTGCACATTCCTCTACCACACCATAATGAGATATTAAATAAACAAGAGTCGTGTCCCTCACCTCAGCACTTTTTTTTTCTGCCTTATACCGGTATGTTTTATCAGAATAATAATAATAATAATAATAATAATAATAATAATAATAATAATAGTTTGTTCACTTCTTTATGCCTTCACTAGTCAATGTTTTATTCGTTTTTATTCAAAGTGGTAGGCCTACTGTAAAAAAAAAAAAATGCTGCCGTGTGATAGTTTAAAATAAGTTGGTGAGGGTGGAATAAAGACCTAGGAAAGCAATGTTAATTAATAAAATTATACTAAATGTAAGATTTGAAAGAGTTAAGATCTTAAAACAGATATAAAATAACTTAATGTGTTTATTAAATCTCTATTTACATTGTGGTTTGATAATACTGTAGCGACCGGGCACCGTCTGTGTCTGCTGGACTTGTATGCTGTCCCGTTTGTTTGTCTCGTCTGTCTTGTCCTGTGTTTGTGTTGCATGTATTGTTAGGGTGCTACTACGCCACTAGTACTTGATGGGGGGTGTTTAGGGATATTGTTTAGTCCACCCCGCTGCAACCGTGTGGACCGAGTCGGTCGGAACCATCCCTCGTTCCCCTCCAGGCATGCTGCTTGCTAGGGAGAGAGGCGAGGGATGGATCCGGCTGGTTGGTCAGGGCGGGAAAGAGGGTGCAGAGAGTTGAAGGCTCGGCGGCTGAAGCGTCAGAGAGAACAGAGCAGTCAGAGTGTAGGGGTGAGACAGCCAGTGAGATTGGGCCTGTGAGAGACTGAAGCCTGAGCGACAGAGTGAGAGCCAGAGAGAGAGAAGCATGAGGAAGTGAAAGCAAGAGTTTGTGGGTGGGAAATATTTAGTTTTCTTTTGTTGTTTTGTGGTGTGGTCTTGGGGCAAACAGGGACTGTGTTACTTTATTAATAAATCGATTATTATTTGCATCTGATGATTACCAAGGCACAGTTCATTACAATACTAAAACTGTAACATGTCTATAAAAGACCAATTTCTTTTGAAATTCAATTTTCCTGTATCCAGGATGCCAGGGCATTCCTTATATACTGTGCATTCAGGCCATCTGGATCAACATTATAGGGCGTTCAGGCTTCCATCCATGCATCATTAAACTCCTCCCATGCATTTCACAGATGTTGTGGAGTGTACAACAAGCACCTACAGACTCTGGTTTGAGGAGATGTGGCAGTCATAGCGTTTTAATAACCACCGCCATCTGCCTTTCAGGCGACCAAATCCATCCTCAACCACCATACGGGCCCGTGACGGTCTATGACTACGTTTCTTTTGAGATTCACTTTGGGTTCCGTGTCTTGGGAAAGGTTTCAGTAGCCAGGGCAATAATGGATCTTGGGGTCACCTAATAGAAATATAGGCACTTCTGTTCGACTATACATTTTGTCCGAGGAGGAAACAGCATGCCGTTGTTGCCATGGCGAAATAGACCCGAAGTTTGAACACTGCCACGCCACCAAACTTGTACATTCATGAACCTACACCTATGGTCAACAACCCCCTGTATAATAACAGAGTGCCACCCCTTTTGATTGAAACAGTCACTGTGGTGTTCAGCTGGAGCAAAGATAGGAATAGGAGAGCCATCTATCACACCACCAACTTGAGGAAATCCCCACTTTTGTTCAAACCCATCAATGACATCACAGAAAGCCTCTCCAGCAGGGAACTGCACATACAATGGCATTAAACAACGGCTGTACAAAATTATTTTGTAATTGAACGGGCTGTTGATCGTCCTATACTAAGTAGGTGTCCCAGTGACCGATATCACTATGTAACACAATTTTTGTTCCTGGGTAGTACATAAGAACATAAGAACATAAGAAAGTTTACAAACGAGAGGAGGCCATTCAGCCCATCTTGCTCGTTTGGTTGTTAGTAGCTTATTGATCCCAGAATCTCATCAAGCAGCTTCTTGAAGGATCCCAGGGTGTCAGCTTCAACAACATTACTGGGTAGTTGGTTCCAGACCTTCACAATTCTCTGTGAAAAAAAGTGCCTCCTATTTTCTGTTCTGAATGCCCCTTTATCTAATCTCCATTTGTGACCCCTGGTCCTTGTTTCTTTTTTTCAAGTCAAAGAAGTCCCCGGGTTGACATTGTCTATACCTTTTAGGATTTTGAATGTTTGAATCAGATCGCCGCGTAGTCTTCTGTGTTCAAGACTGAATAGATTCAATTCTTTTAGCCTGTCTGCATACGACATGCCTAAATGTTATTTCCTAATTGCTTATGCCTCAAAAGTATAGAAAATGGCTATTATTCCCCACAAACTTTGCTTTTGTGACCAGGACAGTGATATTTTGAAATTTACCTATTTCCAATGAGAAAACGGGCAAATTTGTGTCTTTTCGTTCACATAAAGTCAGAAAAAAACAACATATGAATCCAAATTAACATGTATTTATACTAAAGTAATACAAAATGACTACAAAAAGATTTAGAAGTGAGTAGTTTTTGAGATTTACGATTATACTGTAAATCACTTTCACGAATCAGCCCCAAATGTAGTCTCCATCATGTTCTCGTTATACTGTCCTTGGTAGCGGCGTTCAAAGTCCAGTATATCCTGGTGGAAGCTGTGCTTTGCTCCTCCGAGTACACTCCCATGTTCTCCTTGAATTTATCAAGATGAGCATCAAGGATATGGACTTTGAGGGACATCCTACAGCCCATTGTGCCGTAGTTCTTCACCAGAGTCTCAACCAGCTCCACATAGTTTTCGGCCCAGGAAGCCCCGAACCACTGCGACAAAGCTGTTCCCAAGCTTTCTCGCCTTACTAGTGAGCTTCTTGGGGAATTCATTGCACTCAGGATCTTCTTTATCTGTGGTCCGACGAAGACCCGGCTTTGGCCTTTGCCTCAGACAGCTTAGAAGAAGTCTTGAAGGTACTTGAAGGCTGCCGACTTTATCTGAGCTCTGACAAATTGTTTCATAAGGCCCAATTTGATGTGCAGTGGTGGCATCAGCACCTTCCACCAGTGGCTCCCCTTGACGTTGTTCCTCCCCACAGAGAACTCGGTCGCTGTGGCCAGTCCCACTTGTGTGGTAGTGCGCCTTGGTGTCCCTGCTCCCAAAGGCAAAGATAGCAGGAAACTTGGTAAAACCCTTTTGAGACCCATCAGGAATGCCACCATTCTGAAGTCTCCTATGACCTCCCAGCCGTGCTCATCATACTTCAAGGCGTCCAGCAAGGTCTTGATGCTGTTGTAATCCTCTTTGAGGTGCACCGAGTGAGCCAGAGAGAGGCGGGTACTTGTTACCATTATGGAGCAGCACGGCTTTTGAGGCTCCTGGATGAGCTGTCAATGAAGAGGCGCCACTCATTCTGGTTACAGGCAATTCCGATTGCCTCGAACAGACTGGTCACATTGTGGCAGAAGCAGAGCCCATCTTGACGGGTGAAGAAGCTGGAAAAGGTTGGTGGCCTTCCTCTGATCTCGACTTGCACACTTTCATCCAACAAGTTCCACTGTGAGCCTAGGCGTCAAAAAGCTTCGGCATTGGACTTGGTGAGACCAAGATCTCTAATCAAGTCGTTGAGGTTTTTTTGGTTGGGGTAGTATGGGTTTCTCACCTCAGCTCCACCTCTGAAATTGTCATCTGGATCTACAACGTCTTCCTCGCTCTCTGACTTGCTGCTCTCTTCTAAAGGCGGCTGCTCTCTCTCGAGGAGGGTACGGGGAGCTCATGGCAGTGTGGCACGGGGCAATGGATGAAGGAAGGTCGGATCACGTGATAGCAGGTGCATTCTTGCCAGTCCGGCGTTTGGAAGGGTCCACCATGCAGAGGTAGCAGTTGCTTGAGTGGTCAGTGGGTTCCCGCCAAATTCTTGGGATAGCGAACTTCATGGCTCTCTTTTCCCCTCTGTACCATCCTACAAAATACATTTACTTCACCCATGACTAATGTGTAAGAGATTCTCGCAACATTTTTCATATATTTTTTCAATAACATTGAAAATTGTAAAACATTTTCAAATTAAAAACTTTTACAATTTTAAAAATTTTAACAAATTTTATACCATAAAATTCCGAGCAACAATTGTCCATCTTACCTTCCAGAGTTTTTTGCAGTGCTTCGCTAGGTGAAATGGGTGCCCAGGGTTTGTCTTGATCCCGACAGGCATGCGAAATATGCCTTGTAGGCCTCACACATCTTAGCAGATGCTTCCACGTGAGTACTTTTTCAGCTCGTCTTGATAAATTGGCCGCAGACATAGCGAAATGTGTCTGCCGGATGCTTTACAGCCTCTTGATGCCATCTCAGAAAAATGCAGATATGTATCCACTTAGGCAGCTGGAACTAAACTGAACTGGTGGGCTTAAGGCCCTGTATTTATACTACTATTTATATTACTGGAAAGTTCTAGAAAGTTCAAAGTTACCCAAGTTTACTCAGCACTGAATCTATCTGGAATGTTCTAGAAAATAGGTAAATTTCAAAATATCACTGTCCTGGTCACAAAAGCAAAGTTTGTGGGAATAATAGCCATTTTCTATACTTTTGATGCATAAGCAATTGAAACAACACTTACTACCAGGAACCAAAAAAAAAAAATTTGTTACACGGTGTATTCAGTACTTGTCTTAAAAGCCATAATGCCACCAAGATTCTTTTGGAAATAGGGACAGGCATTCGCAATCTTATCGTTGTTTCCCAGTAATGGGCTCCACTTACCTGCAGAGGTGCTGAAAAGCAGTGGCGTGCCGTGAGAAAAATGGACTGGGTAGCAGAATCGTCGCAACCCCCTCCACCGCCGTCACCGACCCCCTCTTTGTTTTTAAGTGGGCAGCTACCTATAAGCCACAGATACCTTTCATAATTTGCATTCTGAAAGTGCGGTATATCCTTTCCCTTCCCGTGTCAGCTCGGGATCTGTGTGTACATCTCCCTTTTTTTAACAATCTCCAATTTTTCAGAAAGTTCTCCTTGAAAAGGATTTGTAACCAAATACGACTATGATGTCTCAGTTTTCTCACATTTGTTTTATTTTGGTGTAAATAAAATTCTAAATAATTAGATGTTGTAAAGGTATTGTATTTATCAATATATATTTATAAGCAGTATCTTGCAAATCCAGCTATCCTCTAACTGCAGTGCTAACCAAGGAATATTCATGTTTTGGGTTGCACTAATGATTGGTCAGCTGTCAGGCTTTTGACTTTCCCATTGGTTGCTAAAGCAGGTCCTTCAACCAAGGCAGAGAATACCTAGGAGAGATGGGCCCGCCTCTGCTCACTCCTGATTGGTCGCCCGTCTAAAAAAAAAAACACATTCTTCGAGCTACCTATTGGTTAAACTCCTCCAAGACCTTCAACTGAAACGGAGAATACCTCAACTGTTTTTTTTTCTAGCATCTGGTCGTTGTTTTAGACTTATGGGAAAGCAGATCTCTTATTGGCTGATAACATTCCCTTCAGGAAACCCTGTAAGTCATCTTGGATAAAGGCGTCAGACAAATGAACAAATAATAATTAGGTTGGTATGTTTCATAGTATAAGCAAGCACGTTGTACGCAAGTGAGGCAACATAATGCCATTTGACTGTCGGTTTACTTGGCACTGCCTGGTGGCTGAGTACCTTGAAGATCCTGACCGCACGCCACTGCTGAAAAGCTGCCCCTGACAGTCTTACATTTTCACCCAGTCTCTGTTACTCCAAAATTAAGAGATCAAACCATAAACCAGACTCTGCGGTAGAGTCCTGCATCAGGTCGGAATTGCCGAGGGGTTGGTGAACCTCAAAAGCGGGTCGGGTTCGGGTCGTGGAACTTTTTTCAAGGTTTGCGTTCAGTGGATCCTCTATGAAAGCCATTTCCCACAACAATACACAAACAGTGTTGATATTTAACAACATCAAATTAGAGAAAGTTTCAATTTGGGAAGTATTGAACTATGGACTTTAATTTCCTTCATTCATAATCACAAAACATGAACAAGAAAAATCCAAAACACACATTGAACCTCTTATCTTAAAAAGGATCTGGTTTCAGAGCCCTTTGAGCAATACTGTATCCGTCTCATCCACCTCCATTTGAGTCCATTAACAGCCTTCTGTATCCAAACGAAAGGGTCAGGGCTCTCCAGTAAAGGGCACAACCATGCATTGAGAGGACTTTCCAATTGGGCATTTTCAAACTGGGTTGAAGCAGACAGAGCGGTTGCAGTACTGACGTCCCGGACCAGGAAGAAGCAATACAAAACAAAAGGCAAAGGGTAGGGGAAACGAGACGCCATGGCGCTCGGTTTTTAATAATAAATAAACAATAAACAAAACACTTTATAACAAAAACAAAAGGGCTCGGCGGCCAAAAATACATAAAGAAACAAATACCGAGTGGTACAGCGGTAGCAGTTAAGCTACTGATGTATGATCTGCCCCAAACCGTCCTCCGCCTCTAACTCAACGAAAAACCTCCCCATTACCCCTGGAGTTGTTCTTTTAAGCGTGGCTGGAGCCTTAATTAATTATCAATAAAACAATTACCTTATTGAGGTTCAGCCATTATTCACACAGGTTTTTTAAATTAATAAACAAAACGAACAATAAAAAACACAGCTTTCCCAATTGTCAAATACAAATATAATAATAATAATACGAAATATACAAATAATAATACAGGACGAGGTGTACCCTATCACACACGCCCTTTGTGCGTAGCACATGGCCTCACGGCCACCCCCCTCAGTCTCAACGTCCGGAAGAGGGGGAAGCACAGTGTCCATGGGGTGGCCATGGTGAGGTCCGCACCCAACTCTTCGTGGCGGCAGCTCCCTCTTCCAGGGCTCCCGCACACTATCCTGTCAAGAACGGTCGGGTGGGGAAGCTGGTCTCTGACCTCCCCCTTCTTCATGGGCGGCATTTCTCCGTGGGGCCCGACCACGATCTCCGGCAGCGAAACTGCTGCGAGGGGAACTGGTCTCCTGACCTCCCCTTTCTTCATGGCGGCTCCCCTCCGTGGGGGCTCCGCCACAGTATAGCAACCCCAGGCGAGCAGGCAGGACCCTCAACAGGACCCCAGGCGGACAGGATCCTAGCGACCCAAGGATCCCTGGCGACCCCAGGCAGGGTCCAGGATCCCTGGCAGGATCCCCCCATGGTAGAAAGCAGGATCCCTCGGGCTACACCCCATGGCAGGATCCCTGATGCACTCCCAGCATGGCAGGATCCCACACCTCCCATGGCAGGGTCCCGGCTACCCCAGGGCGGATGGCAGCGGGACTCGGGAGGCGACACGGCAGGAAGTGATCCGTGATGTTGATGTCCGTCCATATGGCGTGATGCTGCGATATTGTCCATCCAACTGCATAATAATATCACCTGCCAAAAAAAAAAAGAAAAAGAAAAGAGGAATGAGGGAATGGAATGGAATGGACAGCTCCTGCCCTCCCTCGGGTGGTGGAGGCAGAGGCAGCCCTGCCCTCCCTCGGGTAGGGCGGTGGGAGGCAGAGGCACTCCCGCCCTCTCCCTCGGGTGGTGGAGGCAGAGGCAGCTCCTGCCTCCCTCGGGTGGTGGCGGTGGAGGCAGAGGCAGCCCCTGCTCCTCTCCCTCAAGTGGTGGAGGCAGTGAGGCAGCCCCTGCCCTCTCCCCTGGCAGGGTGGCGGAGGCAGAGGCAGCTCCTGCTCCTCCCTGGTGGTGGAGGCAGAGGCAGCCCTGCTCCTCCCCTCGGGTGGTGGCGGGGAGGCAGAGGCAGCTCCTGCCCTCTCCTCGGTGGTGGAGGCAGAGGCAGCTCCTGCCCTCTCCTCGGGTGGTGGCGGTGGAGGCAGAGGCAGCCCTGCCCTTCCCTCGGGTGGTGGTGGTGGTGGAGGAGGCAGCCCTGCCCTCCCCTGGTGGTGGCGGTGGGGCAGAGGCAGCCCTGCCCTCTCCTCGGGTGGTGGAGGCAGAGGCAGCCCTGCCCTCCCCTGGTGGTGGCGGGAGGCAGAGGCAGCCCTGCCTCTCCTCGGGAGGGCGGTGGAGGCAGAGGCAGCTCCTGCCCTTCCCTCGGTGGTGGTGGTGGTGAGGCAGAGGCAGCCCTGCCCTCTCCCTCGGGTGGTGGCGGCAGGAACAGCAGCTCATCTCCTCCGTGGCACTGGCTACCTTCGCCAGCGGTTAGAGCGTTGGCGCCGCCGCCTCCGGCCAGCCGGGTTAGCCGGCGCCTGCCTCGCACTCCTCCGGCTGTAGCGCCAAGAGCAGGGCGCCGCCGCTCCTCCCGGCCAGCGGGCTAGGGCTGGTATGGGGCGCCTCCGCTGGGCTCCCTGCAGCAGCAAACAGCTGCCGCTGGGAGCCTGAGCTTCACGCCTCGCCCCTCCTGGCCAGGGGCTCTGGGCTTCAGCTCCCTCCCTCCTCGGGACACAGGACGCGCACTGCCCTCCCTCGGCCGGGACTCTGCCCCGACTCCCTCCCTCCTCGGGCCGCGGACGCACTGGCCTCCCCTCGGCCGGGACGCACCGACTCCTCCCTTCACAGGGACGCTCGGCTCTCCCACTTCCGCCAAGCGCAGGACGCTCGGCTCCCTACTCACAGGCGCGCAGGACGCCTGGGCTCCTCCTCCCACTCCAGGCGCAGGACGCTCGGGCTCCTCTCCCACCAGCGCAGTGGGACGCTCGGGCCCTCCCACTCCAGGCCTGCCTGGGCAGTCCTCGCCCCATGCCCATAAGCAATGCACATGGTGCACCACCTTGGCTCCCTCTGCTTCCTCCTCACTTTCCCCTCTCTGCCTCCTTCTCCTCACCTTCCTCCTTGGGCTGGTTCCTCCTCCTTCCTGGAAGGGGCAGACAGCCACCGGTGCCCATACACCCCGCAGGCAAGGCACCAACCTTGGTCCTCCAACCTGCCGAGGAGATCCTCCAGCTCACTGCAGCCGCCTCTCCAGTTCCAGCCTTCCATTTTTTTTTTTTTTTACTTTTTCCACAAAACAATTTTCGAAAAATAAAAAAACGCCTTTATATTCCTGGTCCTGGGGCTATCCACGCAGGACACTATATGTGACAGAGCGGTTGCAGTACTGACGTCCCGGACCAGGAAGGCTAAATACAAAAACAAAGGCAAAGGTAGGTAGGGGAAACGACGCTTACGCCGGGTTTTTAATAATAAATCAAACAACAATAAAAACACTTTATAACAAACAAAAGGGCTCGATGGCCAAAATACATAAAGAAAACAAATACCGAAAGTGGTACAGCGTAGCAGTTGCTTCTCGATGTATGATCTGCCCCAAACCGCCCTCCCTGCCTCTAACTCAAAGGAAAATCTCCCCCATTACCCTGGAGCTGGTTCTTTAAGCGTGGCTGAGCCTTAATTAATTATCAATAAAACAATTACCTTATTGAGGCTCCACACATTCACACAGGTTTTTTAAATTAATAAACAAAACGAACAATAAAAACACAGCTTCCCAATCCACAAATACAAATATAATAATAATAATACGAAATATACAAATAATAATACAGGGACGAGGTGTACACTTATCACAGTAGCAAAAACAAAGGTAAAATTAATAAACATCTGATAGATGAGAAAATGAGGGGGCAGGGAATATGTGTTCATAAATGGTGTGCCTGGCAAATCACCGTCACCTGATCTAGGCCTTTATAGTTCAACTCCATCTATCAAAAACACTCAATCTTAAGATAGAAATATTAAAGGTACTAGTTCACTTTTTGTTTACCGACTGAAGACCTGATAAAGGCTTCTACCAAATTAATAACTGGTACAGTACTAGTTTTTAGCACTTCTATTGATCTACAGATATATCGAGTCTGGGTTCCTTACTGCAAGATATCCACTAGTGGCCAGTCTGGGGACTGCATTGGCAGATATTTTATTAAAACACAGCAGCTGAACAGGATCACAGACTACAGTCCTACTCTTGCTTGGATGGCTAAGGCCACATCACACCGTGACAGTTGCATAACAAAATAACAACACTTAAGCAAGCTGCCAAATTCACAATCACCACAGTCCTGCACATGCTCAGAGTGCCTCGCCTAAAAACAGGCCTAAACAGCTTCTAAAAGCTACCCCAGAGCAGCACAGGGACAGAGAGAGAGAGGAGACACAAAGCCAGGTGTTAAAAAGTTTTAGTGCCGAACTGCCTTTTATCTTCAGGTCCCATAGTCCTAACGATGTTAGGAATGGCTTCTTCAGATGCACATAACCACAACCACCATTAGTACCTGGATGCCAACACATCATTGTGAAGAGCAAAAGGGAGGCACTTATGGACAGCTGAGAAGGGTCAAGGCCCAGCGCATCACAAACCAGATATCTGGAATCTGGAATTCAAAACCAGATCTTCTGCCTCTGTGTCCTCAGCTCGAATCAGTCTCAATATCTCCTGCTTCAATCTCGAAAACAAAAATGCGTTACAATTACAAACAGCAGCATTTACATGCCACCAAAAGGAAGTCCAAGGTCCACTGTTATACACTACACCACACCACACCACACCGCATCGTATCGAGGTTGGAGATGAGGCATTAGATAGTATTCAAGTACAGTCTGTTTTTGTTTCTTATAAACAGAAACTTGAGAGTGCAGCCCCTGTCAACATTACACACTAAAATCACAAAGCAGCAGTAACGAAGATGGGGACACAGGGCTATAGCTCATAGTTAAGACAGATCATTTGTTTCCCCAAACTTTCAAATTAAGCAACGGTTTTAGAGGCTAACTATTAGTATTAGTAAACTATTCCATATTTAAGTTGCAACCAACTTGGGGAAAGTGGCCCATAAGGAACCGACCTGGTCTTTACTGAGCAGTACCTCCCGAGCCACACTTAGAAATGTGAGAAAAGAACGGCCATGACTTTAGTGAGAATCTGAAACCAATTTCAGAAATCATACCAATTCAAAGACGCTTTTACTGAAATTTTCATATAATCACAGTGCTAAGCCACAGGAGGGTAATGAAACACCATTACTGGTGTTAATAGGTACAAATAATTACAAACAAACAGACGATCTGATCACGCAATGCTAGTGGAAAGGTGTTTGCACGCTGAAAGAAAACCCCACCACTGTGAAAACTGTTTAAACCATCCTGCTGTGGTGCACATGGGCAGCAGGACAATCCTAATCCATTTGTTACAGGAGTCTGTAGGTGCTGGAAAAAGGAGACTATCATCGGCACAGAAGCACAGGACTGAAGGAGCTCCTTCAACACATTCTGTAAAGCACTGTGAAGTACAGTAACTCATCACATGGCACAATTATGGCAAAACTGGGTTAGCTCCAATATGTAAACAAAAAGATGCAGATTAAACTTAGTTATGCAACAACAAGAAAAGAATACTTTCACTGATCTGCAGCAGCATCCTAGAACAGTGTCACTGTAACATAGCTAGAGTCAGCTGCTGCAGTACCAGATGTGCTTTACTGACCCACTTACAAATATGCTTTCCAGCTGCAGGTAGTTTTAGGCAGAAAACTTGACAGCACTATAAATTCTGACACTATTGGTACAAGTGCTCATAAAATACTGACCAAATAGTAAAACAAAACATACAAAGCTAGTGCCCAAGCCTATGTTAAATGTAACTGTAGCGTATACCCGTTCACACTTCACTCCCACATACAGGCTGTGTTGACTGTCCTGTTTGAATCATTCAAAAGTAGTTCTTCCCCAGATACACAAACAGGCCCCAACCCACAGCTGCAAGTTTATGAAGGACATCAACTAACTTTTCCAGTTGGGCTTTTTAACCCTTTACTGCCCTGGGTATGTTCACGCACTCCGTTTAATGCCGATTTTCTCAATTTATTTTCTCAATGTTAAATACACTGACAGCAAAGGGTTAAAATGTTTAAACTTTTACAGATGTGATCGCTTCACAGTTGCACACTTCTCATTTTTAAAACCACAATCCTCCTGATCAGTAAACAGGACTTGCAATGGGTACAACCCATTATACAGGTTCCTGATTCACACTGTGGTTCCTTGTTGAAAAGCGCTGCCCAGGAAAAGTGATTTACCAACAAGGTGTGAGAGAGTGGAACTGTTGCTATTATGAAAATACATAAATCACACTCCAGAAAATCATTTGCAAAATGTCTTAAGTGTTTAAAACTCCTCCCTCACATCAAGGGCTCTGTAATGCTGACAAGTCCACAGCTGGACAGCATCGCTTTGTTTGAAACCAGCCTTCCCTTGAACAGGTTTCAATACCTCAGAGCTGCACAGCTGAAGAGGCTCACAAACGCATAAACACTGATGTTAGTCCCAAAATGCTTCTAAAACAGTAGGATTGCTACTACATTTCATTTTTAAACTTTTAATATAGTGGGATTATGACCAATCAGCTGTATAAATCTCAACTCACAAATCTTACACTGCGTCACATAGAATTAAGTAACTTCCTACAGGAGTAAATAATCAGCATTGTAATCAAACTAATCATACCGGCTTTACCTTGAACTACCCTCAGTAATTACCACTGTACCTTTAAAAATCTTGATCTAACCTGTTATCGTAACCATATGTCTTATAGTATTTGTCACTACCATGACCTTGGCTTCTACTGTATAACTTGCCTTGGAATTGACATATCTGAAGCAGGTATGAACTGTAATATTAATATACAAAGACCTAAATGCAACACAAAACACATCCTAATAAAACACTTCAAATATACATTGGGGTGCCTCACGTGACTATAAAACCAATAGAGACAGTAATAAATAATAACATTCTACTAGCCTGTTTATACAGTGCTCCTTTATAAGGCAGGCAAGGTGCCCTTTATAATGCAGAACAGGTTATAAGTAAGGCAGTGTGATCATGGTTCTAGATTTGCCCTCTTAATTTCTCTCATGCCATTGGCACCATAAATACTAGTATCAGCATTATAAGTATGGAACACAAACAGTACAGTCTCTTAACTATGGCTTCCACTACAGCTGCTAAAGGGGGGAGTAAATGTATAGTGCTCGCTAATTTAGTGAAGCATGAGTTCACTTCTAATATAAGTATTATTCAAAATGGAACTTCATGTCTTGACAGGATTTCTACCGCTGTGAGCTGCTGTAATTTTTAAAGACACACCAGGTAGCCATCAGCCTGCAACGCTTCGGTCTGCGATAACAATAACAAAGCTCTTAACCACGCATCAACAGGTTAAGAGCTTGGTAATACGGGAATCCACCGTGCTGCAGATGGAAGTATCCTGCCAGTGTATCGAGTGCAGGGCTCCAGCTTTCATCCCTTCTACAGCATACCTCGCATCAGAGGCTTCACGTCATCTTACAGCCTGCCCCAGAAACTGTTCACCACAGGGACAAGTGTCCTGACTTCTGAGAAATCCATTGGCTTGTTAAGCATAAATCTTTACGGTCTCTCCCTTCGGTGGATAAAGGGTTACAAAACTTACCCGGAGGACTACAGGAGAGAATAAACGCTTTTCTATTGTTAAGGCTGCCTCCTGTAAATGCTCTAGGATATAACCTGGCACCTGGCTCCCTCACCTGTATACCTGTGGAAATGCTGCCTAACTCTTGTGGATTTGGAGA
>JAHFZB010000067.1:805-38427 GCA_036884735.1 Huso huso
TTGTTGTGCTTCGTTCCGGTTACGTGTTATAGGCTATGGTGCATGTTACTCAACGTGACTATGGTCATGTTACTGAATCATTATTTTATGAATCCAGGTCGCTGAATGGTAAGCTTTGGTCATGTTACCAACCAGTGGCTATAATCACTGATTGTGGCTATGATTATGTCGCTGAATCGTGGCTTTGGTCATGTTACTCAACAGTAGCTATGGTCATGTTACTGAATCATGGCTATGGTCATGTCGCTGCATCGTTGCTATGGTCATGTTACTGAATTGTGGCTATGGTCATGTTACTGAATCCTGGCTATGGTCATGTTATTGAATAGTGGCTATGGTCATGTTACTGAATCGTGGCTATGGTCATATTACTGAATCGTGGCTATGGTCATGTTACTGAATCGTGGCTATGGTCATACTACTGAATTGTGGCTATGGTCATGTTACTGAATCGCGGTTATGGTCATATTACTGAATCGTGGCTATGTCATGTTACTGAATCGTGGCTATGGTCATTACTAAATCGTGGCTATGGTTATGTTACTGAATCAGTGGCTATGGTCATGTTACTGAATCATTGGCTATGGTCATGGCTATGCTGATTAAATACTGAATGGTCATGTTGCTATGGTCATGTTACTGAATCATGGCTATGGTCATGTTACTGAATCGTGGCTATGGTCATGTTACTGAATGTGGCTATGGTCATGGCGCTGAATCGTGACTATGGTCATGTTACTGAATCGTGGCTATGGTCATGTTACTGAATCGTGGCTATGGTCATGTTACTGAATCGTGGCTATGGTCATGTTACTGAATCATGGCTATGGTCATGTTACTGAATCGTGCTATGGTCATGTTACTGAATCGTGGCTATGGTCATGTTACTCCATCGTGGCTATGGTCATGTTACTGAATCATTGGCTATGGTCATGTTACTCAACCGTTGCTATGGTCATGTTACTGAATCGTGGCTATGGTCATGTTACTGAATCGTGGCTATGGTCATGTTGCTGAATCGTGGCTATGGTCATGTTACTGAATCGTGGCTATGGTCATGTTACTCAACCGTTGTTATGGTCATGTTACTGAATCGTGGCTATGGTCATGTTACTGAATCGTGGCTATGGTCATGTTGCTGAATCGTGGCTATGGTCATGTTACTGAATAAGTGGGTCATGTGGTCATGTTACTGAATCGTTGCTATGGTCATGTTACTGAATCGCGGCTATGGTCATGTTGCTGAATCGTGGCTATGGTCATGTTACTGAATCGTGGCTATGGTCATGTTACTGAATGCGTGGCTATGGTCATGTTACTGAATCATGGCTATGGTCATGCTGAATCGTGGCTGAATCGTGGCTATGGTCATGTTACTGAATCGTGGCTATGGTCATGTTACTGAATCGTGGCTATGGTCATGTTACTGAATCGTGGCTATGGTCATGTTACTGAATCGTGGCTATGGTCATGTTACTGAATCGTGGCTATGGTCATGTTACTGAATCGTGGCTATGGTCATGTTACTGAATCGTGGCTATGGTCATGTTACTTAATCGAGGCTATTGTCATACTACTGAATTGTGGCTATGATCATGTCTGAATCGTGGCTTTGGTCATGTTACTCAACAGTGGCTATGGTCATGTTACTGAATCATGTCTATGGTCATGTAATAACTGAATCGTGGCTATGGTCATGTTACTGAATTGTGGCTATGGTCATGTTACTGAATCGTGGCTATGGTCATGTTGCTCAATCATGGCTATGGTCATGTTGCTGAATCAGTGGCTATGGTCATGTTACTGAATCGTGGCTATGGTCATGTTACTGAATCGTGGCTATGGTCATGTTACTGAATTGTGGCTATGGTCATGTTGCTCAATTGCAACTATTGTCATGTTGCTCAAATCATGGCTATGGTTATGGACAATTGTTATGGTCATTTCTATTGTCATCATGTTACTGAATGAATCGTGGCTATGGTCATTACTAAATCGTGGCTATGGTCATGTTACTGAATCGTGGGTATGGACATGTTACTGAAACATTGGCTATTGTGTCATGTTACTGAATCGTGGCTATGGTCATGCTGCTGAATCGTGGCTATGGTCATGTTGCTGAATCGTGGCTATGGTCATGTTACTGAATCGTGGCTATGGTCATGTTACTGAATCGTGGCTATGGTCATGTTACTCAATGTTATGGTCATGTTACTGAATCGTGGCTATGGTCATGTTACTGAATCGTGGCTATGGTCATGTTGCTGAATCGTGGCTATGGTCATGTTACTGAATCGTGGCTATGATCATGTCGCTGAATCGTGGCTATGGTCATGTTACTAATCCGTGGCTATGGTCATGTTACTGAATCTTGGCTATGGTCATGTTACTGAATCGTGGCTATGGTCATGTTACTGAATCGTGGCTATGGTCATGTTACTGAATCATGGCTATGGTCATGTTACTGAATCGCGGCTATGGTCATGTTACTGAATGGCTATGGTCATGTTACTGAATCGTGGCTATGGTCATGTTACTGAATCGTGGCTATGGTCATGTTACTGAATCGTGGCTATGGTCATGTTACTGAATCGTGGCTATGGTCATGTTACTGAATCGTAGCTATGGTCATGTTACTGAATCGTGGCTATGGTCATGTTACTGAATCGTGGCTATGGTCATGTTACTGAATCGTGGCTATGGTTATGTTCCTGAATTGTGGCTATGGTCATGTTACTGAATCGTGGCTATGGTCATGTTACTGAATGGTATGCTATGGTCATGTTACTCAATCATCATACTACTGAATTGTGGCTATGGTCATGTTACTGAATCGTGGCTTTGGTCATGTTACTCAACAGTGGCTATGGTCATGTTACTGAATCATGGCTATGGTCATGTTTACTGCATCGTGGCTATGGTCATGTTACTGAATCGTGGCTATGGTCATGTTACTGAATCGTGGCTATGGTCATGTTACTCAATCATGGCTATGGTCTATGGTCATGTTGCTCATCGTGGCTATGGTCATGTTACTGAATCGTGGCTATGGTCATGTTACTGAATCGTGGCTATGGTCATGTTACTGAATCGTGGCTATGGTCATGTTGCTCAATTGTGGCTATGGTCATGTTGCTCAATCGGTCATGCTATGGTCATGTTACTGAATCATTTCTATGGTCATGTTACTGAATCGTGGCTATGGTCATGTTACTGAATCGTGGCTATGGTCATGTTACTGAATCGTGGCTATGGTCATGTTACTGAATCGTGGCTATTGTCATGTTACTGAATCGTGGCTATGGTCATGTTGCTGAATATGGTCATGTGGCTATGGTCATGTTACTGAATCGTGGCTATGGTCATGTTACTATGGCTATGGTCATGTTACTGAATCGTGGCTATGGTCATGTTACTCAATCAGTGGCTATGGTCATGTTACTGAATCGTGGCTATGGTCATGTTACTGAATCGTGGCTATGGTCATGTTACTGAATTGTGGCTATGGTCATGTTACTGAATCGTGGCTATGGTCATGTTACTGAATCGTGGCTATGGTCATGTTACTGAATCGTGGCTATGGTCATATTACTGAATACTATGGTCATGTCGCTGGCTATGGTCATGTTACTGAATCGTGGCTATGGTCATGTTACTGAATCGGTGGCTATGGTCATGTTACTGAATCATGGCTATGGTCATGTTACTGAATCGTGGCTATGGTCATGTTACTGAATCAGTGGCTATGGTCATGTTACTGAATCGTGGCTATGGTCATGTTACTGAATCGTGGCTATTGTCATGTTACTGAATCGTGGCTATGGTCATGTCACTGCTGAATCTGAATGGCTATGGTCATGTTACTGAATCGTGGCTATGGTCATGTTACTATGGTCATGGCTATGGTCATGGTCATGTTACTGAATCGTGGCTATGGTCATGTTACTGAATCGTGGCTATGGTCATGTTACTGAATCATGGCTATGGTCATGTTACTGAATCGTGGCTATGGTCATGTACTGAATCGTGGCTATGGTCATGTTACTGAATCGTGGCTATTGTCATGTTACTGAATTGTGGCTATGGTCATGTTACTGAATCGTGGCTTTGGTCATGTTACTCAACAGTGGCTATGGTCATGTTACTGAATCATGGCTATGGTCATGTTGCTGAATCGTGGCTATGGTCATGTTACTGAATCGTGGCTATGGTCATGTTACTGAATCGTGGCTATGGTCATGTTGCTCAATCATGGCTATGGTCATGTTGCTCAACCGTGGCTATGGTCATGTTACTGAATCGTGGCTATGGTCATGTTACTGAATCGTGGCTATGGTCATGTTACTGAATCATGGCTATGGTCATGTTGGTCATGTTGCTGCATCATGGCTATGGTCATGTTGCTCAATTGTGGCTATGGTCATGTTACTGAATCATTTCTATTGTCATCATATTACTGAATCGTGGCTATGGTCATTACTGAATCGTGGCTATGGTCATGTTACTGAATCGTGGCTATGGTCATGTTACTGAATCGTGGCTATGGTCATGTTACTGAATCGTGGCTATGGTCATGTTGCTGAATCGTGGCTATGGTCATGTTGCTGAATCGTGGCTATGGTCATGTTACTGAATCGTGGCTATGGTCATGTTACTGAATCGTGGCTATGGTCATGTTACTGAATCGTGGCTATGGTCATGTTACTGAATGGTTTATGGTCATGTTACTGAATCATTGGCTATGGTCATGTTACTGAATCGTGGCTATGGTCATGTCACTGAATCGTGGCTATGGTCATGTTACTGAATCGTGGCTATGGTCATGTTACTGAATCGTGGCTATGGTCATGTTACTGAATCGTGGCTATGGTCATGTTACTGAATCATGTGGCTATGGTCATGTTACTGAATCGTGGCTATGGTCATGTTACTGAATCGTGGCTATGGTCATGTTACTGAATTGTGGCTATGGTCATGTTACTGAATCGTGGCTTTGGTCATGTTACTCAACAGTGGCTATGGTCATGTTACTGAATCATGTCTATGGTCATGTTACTCATCGTGGCTATGGTCATGTTACTGAATCGTGGCTATGGTCATGTTACTGAATCGTGGCTATGGTCATGTTGCTCAACCGTGGCTATGGTCATGTTTCTGAATCGTGGCTATGGTCATGTTACTGAATAGTGGCTATGGTCATGTTACTGAATCTTGGCTATGGTCATGTTACTGAATCGTGGCTATGGTCATGTTACTTAATCGTGGCTATTGTCATACTACTGAATTGTGGCTATGATCATGTTACTGAATCGTGGCTTTGGTCATGTTACTCAATCGTGGCTATGGTCATGTTACTGAATCATGGCTATGGTCATGTTAAATTGCATGGTCATGTTACTATGGTCATCATTACTGAATTGTGGCTATGGTCATGTTACTGAATCGTGGCTATGGTCATGTTACTGAATCCGTGGCTATGGTCATGTTACTGAATCATGGCTATGGTCATGTTACTGAATCGTTGCTATGGTCATGTTACTGAATCGTGGCTATGGTCATGTGTTACTGAATTATGTGGCTATGGTCATGTTACTCAATCGGCTACTATTGTCATGTTGCTCAATCGTGGCTATGGTCATGTTACTGAATCGTGGCTATGGTCATGTTACTGAATCGTGGCTATGGTCATGTTACTGAATCGTGGCTATGGTCATCATACTACTGAATCGTGGCTATGGTCATGTTACTGAATCGTGGCTATGGTCATGTTACTGAATCGTGGCTATGGTCATGTTACTGAATCGTGGCTATGGTCATGTTACTGAATCGTGGCTATGGTCATGTTACTGAATCGTGGCTATGGTCATGTTACTGAATCGTGGCTATGGTCATGTTACTGAATCGTGGCTATGGTCATGTTACTGAATCGTGGCTATGGTCATGTTACTGAATCGAGGCTATGGTCATGTTACTGAATCGTGGCTATGATCATGTTACTGAATCGTGGCTTTGGTCATGTTACTCAACAGTGGCTATGGTCATGTTACTGAATCATGGCTATGGTCATGTTACTGAATCGTGGCTATGGTCATGTTACTGAATGGGTGGCTATGGTCATGTTACTGAATCGTGGCTATGGTCATGTTACTGAATCGTGGCTATGGTCATGTTACTGAATTGTGGCTATGGTCATGTTACTGAATCGTGGCTATGGTCATGTTACTGAATTACTGCTATGGTCATGTCGCTGAATCGTGGCTATGGTCATGTTACTCAATCGTGGCTATGGTCATGTTACTGAATCATGGCTATGGTCATGTTACTGAATTATGGCTATGGTCATGTTACTGAATCGTGGCTATGGTCATGTTACTGAATCGTATATGGTCATACTACTGAATTGTGGCTATGGTCATGGTCATGAATCTGAATCGCTATGGTCATGTTACTCAACAGTAGCTATGGTCATGTTACTGAATCATGGCTATGGTCATGTTACTGAATCGTGGCTATGGTCATGTTACTGAATTGTGGCTATGGTCATGTTACTGAATCCTGGGCTATGGTCATGTTACTGAATAGTGGCTATGGTCATGTTACTGAATCGTGGCTATGGTCATGTTACTGAATCGTGGCTATGGCTATGGTCATGTTACTGAATCGTGGCTATGGTCATGTTACTGAATTGTGGCTATGGTCATGTTACTAAATCGTGGCTATGGTCATGTTACTGAATCGTGGCTATGGTCATGTTACTGAATCGTGGCTATGGTCATGTTACTGAATCGTGGCTATGGTCATGTTACTGAATCGTGGCTATGGTCATGTTACTGAATCGTGGCTATGGTCATGTTACTGAATGTCATGGTCATGTTACTGAATCGTGGCTATGGTCATGTTACTGAATCGTGGCTATGGTCATGTTACTGAATCGTGGCTATGGTCATGTTACTGAATTGTGGCTATGGTCATGTTACTGAATCGTGGCTATGGTCATGTTACTGAATAGTGGCTATGGTCATGTTACTGAATCGTGGCTATGGTCATGTTACTGAATCGTGGCTATGGTCATGTTACTGAATCGAGGCTATTGTCATACTACTGAATTGTGGCTATGGTCATGTTACTGAATCGTGGCTATGGTCATGTTACTCAACAGTGGCTATGGTCATGTTACTGAATCATGGCTATGGCTATGGTCATGTCGCTGCATCGTGGCTATGGTCATATTACTGAATTGTGGCTATGGTCATGTTACTGAATCGTGGCTATGGTCATGTTACTGAATCCGTGGCTATGGTCATGTTACTGAATCATGACTATGGTCATGTCATGTTACTGAATCGTGGCTATGGTCATGTTACTGAATCGTGGCTATGGTCATGTTACTGAATTGCGGCTATGGTCATGTTGCTCAATCGCAACTATTGTCATGTTGCTCAACCGTGGCTATGGTCATGTTACTGAATCGTGGCTATGGTCATGTTACTGATTCGTGGCTATGGTCATGTTACTTAATCGAGGCTATTGTCATACTACTGAATTGTGGCTATGATCATGTCGCTGAATCGTGGCTTTGGTCATGTTACTCAACAGTGGCTATGGTCATGTTACTGAATCATGGCTATGGTCATGTCGCTGAATCGTGGCTATGGTCATGTTACTGAATCGTGGCTATGGTCATGTTACTGAATCGTGGCTATGGTCATGTTACTGAATCGTGGCTATGGTCATGTTACTGAATCGTGGCTATGGTCATGTTACTCAACCGTAGCTATGGTCATGTTACTGAATCGTGGCTATGGTCATGTTACTGAATCGTGGCTTTGGTCATGTTACTCAATCGTGGCTATGGTCATGTTACTGAATCGTGGCTATGGTCATGTTACTGAATCGTGGCTATGGTCATGTTACTGAATCGTGGCTATGGTCATGTTACTGAATCGTGGCTATGGTCATACTACTGAATTGTGGCTATGGTCATGTTACTGAATCGTGGCTATGGTCATGTTACTGAAACAGTAGCTATGGTCATGTTACTGAATCATGGCTATGGTCATGTCGCTGCATCGTTGCTATGGTCATGTTACTGAATCGTGGCTATGGTCATGTACTGAATATGGCTATCATGTTACTGAATCGTGGCTATGGTCATGTTACTGAATCGTGGCTATGGTCATGTTACTGAATCGTGGCTATGGTCATGTTACTGAATCGTGGCTATGGTCATGTTACTGAATCGTGGCTATGGTCATGTTACTGAATCGTGGCTATGGTCATGTTACTGAATTGTGGCTATGGTCATGTTACTGAATCGTGGCTATGGTCATGTTACTGAATTGTGGCTATGGTCATGTTACTGAATCGTGGCTATGGTCATGTTACTGAATCGTGGCTATGGTCATGTTACTGAATCGTGGCTATGGTCATGTTACTGAATCGTGGCTATGGTCATGTTACTGAATCGTGGCTATGGTCATGTTACTGAATCGTGGCTATGGTCATGTTACTGAATCGTGGCTATGGTCATGTTACTGAATCGTGGCTATGGTCATGTTGCTGAATCGTGGCTATGGTCATGTTACTGAATCGTGGCTATGGTCATGTTACTGAATCATGGCTATGGTCATGTTACTGAATCATGGCTATGGTCATGTTACTGAATCGTGGCTATGGTCATGTTACTGAATCGTGGCTATGGTCATGTTACTGAATCGTGGCTATGGTCATGTTACTGAATCGTGGCTATGGTCATGTTACTCAATCGTGGCTATGGTCATGTTACTGAATCGTGGCTATGGTCATGTTACTGAATCGTGGCTATGGTCATGTTACTGAATGGCTATGGTCATGTTACTGAATCGTGGCTATGGTCATGTTACTGAATCGTGGCTATGGTCATGTTACTGAATCGTGGCTATGGTCATGTTACTGAATCATGGCTATGGTCATGTTACTGAATCGTGGCTATGGTCATGTGTTGATCGTGGCTATGGTCAATTACTGAATCATGGCTATGGTCATGTTACTGAATCGTGGCTATGGTCATGTTACTGAATTGTGGCTATGGTCATGTTACTGAATCATGGCTATGGTCATGTTACTGAATCGTGGCTATGGTCATGTTACTGAATCGTGGCTATGGTCATGTTACTGAATCGTGGCTATGGTCATGTTACTGAATCGTGGCTATGGTCATGTTGTTACTGAATGTGGCTATGGTCATGTTACTGAATCGTGGCTATGGTCATGTTACTGAATCAGTGGCTATGGTCATGTTACTGAATCATGGCTATGGTCATGTTACTGAATGGCGTGGCTATGGTCATGGTCATGTTACTGAATCGTGGCTATGGTCATGTTACTGAATCGTGGCTATGGTCATCTATGAATACTGGCTATGGTCATGTTACTGAATCTTCATGGTCATGTTACTGAATCATGGCTATGGTCATGTTGGTCATGGCTATGGTCATGTTACTGAATCATGGCTATGGTCATGTTACTGAATCGTTGCTATGGTCATGTTACTGAATCGTGGCTATGGTCATGTTACTGAATCAGGCTATGGTCATGTTACTGAATCGTGGCTATGGTCATGTTACTGAATCGTGCTATATCATGTCATGAATCGTGGCTATGGTGAATGGTGGCTATGGTCATGTTACTGAATCGTGGCTATGGTCATGTTACTGAATCGTGGCTATGGTCATGTTACTGAATCGTGGCTATGGTCATGTTACTCAATCGTGGCTATGGTCATGTTACTGAATCGTGGCTATGGTCATGTTACTGAATCGTGGCTATGGTCATGTTACTGAATTCGTGGCTATGGTCATGTTACTGAATCGTGGCTATGGTCATGTTACTGAATCATTGGCTATGGTCATGTTACTGAATCGTGGCTATGGTCATGTTACTGAATCGTGGCTATGGTCATGTTACTGAATCGTGGCTATGGTCATGTTACTGAATCGTGGCTATGGTCATGTTACTGAATCGTGGCTATGGTCATGTTACTGAATCGTGGCTATGGTCATGTTACTGAATCGTGGCTATGGTCATGTTACTGAATCGTGGCTATGGTCATGTTACTGAATCGTGGCTATGGTCATGTTACTGAATCGTGGCTATGGTCATGTTACTGAATCATGGTCATGGCTATGGTCATGTTACTGAATCGTGGCTATGGTCATGTTACTGAATCGTGGCTATGGTCATGTTACTGAATCGCGGCTATGGTCATGTTACTGAATCATGTGGCTATGGTCATGTTACTGAATCGTGGCTATGGTCATGTTACTGAATCGTGGCTATGGTCATGTTACTGAATCGAATGGCTATGGTCATGTTACTGAATCGTGGCTATGGTCATGTTACTGAATCGAGGCTATGGTCATGTTACTGAATCGTGGCTATGGTCATGTTACTGAATCGTGGCTTTGGTCATGTTACTCAACATTGGCTATGGTCATGTTACTGAATCATGGCTATGGTCATGTTACTGAATCGTGGCTATGGTCATGTTACTGAATCGTGGTGGTTCATATGGTCAATCAGTGGCTATGGTCATGTTACTGAATCGTGGCTATGGTCATGTTACTGAATCATGGCTATGGTCATGTTACTGAATCATGGCTATGGTCATGTTACTGAATCGTGGCTATGGTCATGTTACTGAATCGTGGCTATGGTCATGTTACTGAATTGGCTTATGGTCATGTTACTCAATTGTGGCTGGTCATGTTACTGAATCGGCTATGGTCATGTTACTGAATCGTGGCTATTATGGTCATGTTACTGAATCATTGGCTATGGTCATGTTACTGAATCGTGGCTATGGTCATGTTACTGAATCGTGGCTATGGTCATGTTACTGAATCGTGGCTATGGTCATGTTACTGAATCGTGGCTATGGTCATGTTACTGAATCGTGGCTATGGTCATGTTACTGAATCGTGGCTATGGTCATGTTACTGAATCGTGGCTATGGTCATGTTACTGAATCGTGGCTATGGTCATGTTACTGAATTGTGTGGCTATGGTCATGTTACTCAATCGTGGCTATGGTCATGTTACTGAATCGTGGCTATGGTCATGTCATGTTACTGAATCGTGGCTATGGTCATGTTGCTGAATCGTGGCTATGGTCATGTTACTGAATCGTGGCTATGGTCATGTTACTGAATCGTGGCTATGGTCATGTTACTGAATCGTGGCTATGGTCATGTTACTGAATGTGGCTATGGTCATGTTACTGAATCGTGGCTATGGTCATGTTACTGAATCGTGGCTATGGTCATGTTACTGAATCGTGGGCTATGGTCATGTTACTGAATCGTGGCTATGGTCATGTTACTGAATCGTGGCTATGGTCATGTTACTGAATCGTGGCTATGGTCATGTTACTGAATCGTGGCTATGGTCATGTTACTGAATCGTGGCTATGGTCATGTTACTGAATCATGGCTATGGTCATGTTACTGAATCGTGGCTATGGTCATGTTACTGAATCGTGGCTATTGTCATGTTAGTGAATCGTGGCTATGGTCATGTTACTGAATCGTGGCTATGGTCATGTTACTGAATCGTGGCTATGGTCATGTTACTGAATATTGGCTATGGTCATGTTACTGAATCGTGGCTATGGTCATGTTACTGAATCGTGGCTATGGTCATGTTACTGAATCGTGGCTATGGTCATACTACTGAATTGTGGCTATGATCATGTAGCTGAATCGTGGCTTTGGTCATGTTACTCAACAGTGGCTATGGTCATGTTACTGAATCATGGCTATGGTCATGTTACTGAATCGTGGCTATGGTCATGTTACTGAATCGTGGCTATGGTCATGTTACTGAATCGTGGCTATGGTCATGTTACTGAATCGTGGCTATGGTCATGTTGCTGAATCGTGGCTATGGTCATGTTACTGAATCGTGGCTATGGTCATGTTACTGAATCGTGGCTATGGTCATGTTACTGAATCGTGGCTATGGTCATGTTACTGAATCATGGCTATGGTCATGTTACTGAATCATGGCTATGGTCATGTTACTGAATCAGTGGCTATGGTCATGTTACTGAATCGTGGCTATGGTCATGTTACTGAATCGTGGCTATGGTCATGTTACTGAATCGTGGCTATGGTCATGTTACTGAATCGTGGCTATGGTCATGTTACTCAATCGTGGCTATGGTCATGTTACTGAATCATGGCTATGGTCATGTCGCTGAATCGTGGCTATGGTCATGTTACTGAATCGTGGCTATGGTCATGTTACTGAATCGTGGCTATGGTCATGTTACTCAACCGTGGCTATGGTCATGTTACTGAATCGTGGCTATGGTCATGTTACTGAATCGTGGCTATGGTCATGTTACTGAATCGTGGCTATGGTCATGTTACTGAATCGCTATGGCTATGGTCATGTTTCTGAATCGTGGCTATGGTCATGTTACTGAATCGTGGCTATGGTCATGTTACTGAATCGTGGCTATGGTCATGTTACTGAATCGTGGCTATGGTCATGTTACTGAATCGTGGCTATGGTCATGTTACTGAATCGTGGCTATGGTCATGTTACTGAATCGTGGCTATGGTCATGTTACTGAATTGTGGCTATGGTCATGTTACTGAATCGTGGCTATGGTCATGTTACTGAATCGTGGCTATGGTCATGTTACTGAATCGTGGCTATGGTCATGTTACTGAATCGTGGCTATGGTCATGTCTACTGAATCGTGGCTATGGTCATGTTACTGAATGTGGAATGTGTCTATGGTCATGTGTTACTGATTTGTGGCTATGGTCATGTTACTCATGTTACTGAATATGGTCATGGTCATGTTACTGAATCGTGGCTATGGTCATGTTACTGAATCGTGTGGCTATGGTCATGTTACTGAATCGTGGCTATGGTCATGTTACTTAATCGAGGCTATTGTCATACTACTGAATTGTGGCTATGGTCATGTTACTGAATCGTGGCTTTGGTCATGTTACTCAACAGTGGCTATGGTCATGTTACTGAATCATGGCTATGGTCATGTTACTGAATCGTGGCTATGGTCATGTTACTGAATCGTGGCTATGGTCATGTTACTGAATCGTGGCTATGGTCATGTTACTCAATCGTGGCTAATGTCATGTTACTGAATCATGGCTATGGTCATGTTACCATCGTTGCTGAATCGTTGCTATGGTCATGTTACTGAATCGTGGCTATGGTCATGTTACTGAATTGTGGCTATGGTCATGTTGCTCAATCGTGGCTATGGTCATGTTACTGAATCGTGGCTATGGTCATGTTACTGAATCGTGGCTATGGTCATGTCGCTGAATCGTGGCTATGGTCATGTTACTTAATCAATGCTATGGTCATGTTACTGAATTGTGGCTATGATCATGTTACTGAATCGTGGCTTTGGTCATGTTACTCAATGGTCATGCTATGGTCATGTTACTGAATCATGAATCATTGGCTATGTCATGTTACTGAATCGTGGCTATGGTCATGTTACTGAATCGTGGCTATGGTCATGTTACTGAATCGTGGCTATGGTCATGTTACTGAATCGTGGCTATGGTCATGTTACTGAATCGTGGCTATGGTCATGTTACTCAATCGTGGCTATAGTCATGTTACTGAATCGCGGCTATGGTCATGTTACTGAATCGTGGCTATGGTCATGTTACTGAATCGTGGCTATGGTCATGTTACTGAATCATGGCTATGGTCATGTTACTGAATCATGGCTATGGTCATGTTACTAAAATCGTGGCTATGGTCATGTTACTGAATCGTGGCTATGGTCTATGTTACTGAATCGTGGCTATGGTCATGTTACTGAATCGTGGCTATGGTCATGTTACTGAATCGTGGCTATGGTCATACTTACTGAATCGCTGGCTATGGTCATGTTACTGAATCGTGGCTATGGTCATGTTACTGGCTATGGTCATGTTACTGAATCATGGTCATGTTACTGAATCATGGCTATGGTCATGTTACTGAATCGTGGCTATGGTCATGTTACTGAATCGTGGCTATGGTCATGTTACTGAATCGTGGCTATGGTCATGTTACTGAATCGTGGCTATGGTCATGTTACTGAATCAGTGGCTATGGTCATGTTACTGAATCGTGGCTATGGTCATGTTACTGAATCGTGGCTATGGTCATGTTACTGAATCGTGGCTATGGTCATGTTACTGAATGGTCATGTTACTGAATCAAGTGGCTATGGTCATGTTACTGAATCGTGGCTATGGTCATGTTACTGAATCGTGGCTATGGTCATGTTACTGAATCGTGGCTATGGTCATGTTACTGAATGGCTATGGTCATGTTATGAATCGTGGCTATGGTCATGTTACTCGTGGCTATGGTCATGTTACTCCCACTCAGGCATAGGACGCTCAGGCTCCTCCCACTTGGGCTGTGGACGCTCAAGCTCCTCCCTTGGGCTGTGAACTCAGGCTCCTCCCACTTGCCAGGCTGTGGGCGGCTCCTCCTCATAACTACGGAAGGACAGTTGGCGAACAGATGATCCTGGTCGCAGAGGAGGCACCAGTGGCTTGTTAAATACTTCCGTGGATGTCACAGCCTTAGGCGGCCTCTCCTCTGTCCTTCACCTCTTTGTCCTCCTTCCATCCCATTTTATTTATTTATATATATATTTTTTGTAATCAACAATTTTTTTTTTTTCTCAAAATTGCTATTCCTATAGCCTGAGCCTGGAGGCGCTGTGGGTCCACGCAGGACACCACGTGTCTAAAGGCGGCGGAGTGGGTGGCGTCAGACAGATGCCAGGAAATAATAAACAGAGGGGTATGGTTTGGTGAAGCTGGTGATGATCGCTCAGCGTTAATAAACAACACAGAAAATAAAGGTTTGAACAGAACACAAAACAGGACACGACACTTCACGCCAAAATAAAGAGACAAACAAAGACTATACTAAACAAGTGGCTATGGTCATGTTGAGTGAATCACTTCTAATTTACGTTCTTGCGCCGTGAAAAAGCTCTCGTTCTCACTGCTGAACACCCAACCCGCTATGCTCAAGTAACTGTTGTGCTGGGATTCAATTATAATTATGTTACTGAATCATAGCTGTCAATCATGTTGTGCAACCCCGTGCTATGGTCATTTAACTAAACAGATTTTATGGTCCTATTGCTGAATCTTGGCTATTAAATCCTGCATTGCTGCACCCGTTTATATCCGGTACCAATCTATACTGAAACATTAACATGGTCATGTTACTGAATCGAGGCTACAGGTCATTGCCACTGAATTGTGCGCTATGGTCATGTTGCTCAATGGCGACTATTTCATGTTGCTCAACAGTAGTTATGGTCATGTTACTGAATCATGGCTGGTCATGTTACTGAATGGGTGGCTATGTCATGTCAGTGAATAAACACTATAGTCATGCTGCAGAATCGTGACTATGGTCATGTTACTGAATCGTTGCCTATGGTCATTTACTGAATCGCTGCTATGGTCATGTTGCGAATAGTGGCTATGGTCATGTTACTGAATCATTAGCTATGGTCATGTTGCTGAATAAGTAGCTATGGTCGTATTACTGAATCGTGGCTATTGTCATACTACTGAATCATAGCTATGGTCATGTCGCTGAATGAGGCTTTTGTCATGTTACTGAATTGTGGCTATGGTCATGTTGCTGAATCAGCTTTGGTCATGTTACTCAACAGTAGCTATGGTCATGTTACTGAATCATGTCTATGAATAATGTTGCTGCATCGTGGCTATGGTCGTATTGCTCAATTATTAGCTATGGTCATGTTACTGAATCATGGCTATGGTCATGTTGCTTTCAATCGTGACTATGGTCATGTTGTTGCTCAATCGTGGCTATGGTCATGTTTTGAATAGTAGGCTATGGTCATGTTACTGATTTGTGGCTATGGTCCTTGTTGCGAATTGGCTTTGGTCATGTTGCTCAGTGTGGCTATGGTCATGTTACTGAATGTAGCTTGGACATGTTACTGTGTATTTTCTATTGTCGTAATAAGCTGAATCGTGGCTATGCTCATTACTAAATCATGGCTATGGTCATGTTACTGAATAAATGGCTATGGTCATATTTACTGAATATTGTCATATGCAGCTGAATGCTAAGGTCATGCTGCTAAACATGACTATGGTCATGCTGCTGAATCGTGGCTATATCATGTTACTGAATGGGCTGGCTATGGTCATGATGTTACTCAACCGTGGTTATGTTCATGTTACTGAATCGTGGCTATGGTCATGTTACTGAATCGAGGCTATTGTCTGTTACTGAATTGTGGCTTATGATTGTATAGGCTGAATGATAAACTTTGGTCATGTTTCTCAACAGTGGTTATGGTCATATTACTGAATCGTGGCTATGGTCGTATTACTGAATCGTGGCTATGGTCATGTCAGTGAATCTTATTTATGGTCATGTTACAGAATACGTGACTATGGTCGTGTTACTGAATTGTGCCTATGGTCATTTACTGAATCGAGGCTATTGTCCGTATTACTGAATTGGCTATGGTTGTGTTACTGAATCATGGCTATGGTCATGTTGCTCAACAGTAGCTATGGTCATGGTACTGAATCCTTAGCTATGGTCATGTGGCTGAATTATGGCTATGATGTCAGTGAATCATTGGCTATGGTCATGTTACTCAATAGTGACTATGGTCATCGCTGATTTGTGCCTAAACATGGTCATTTTATGCATCGTGGCTATGGTCATATTACTGAATAGTGGCTATGGTCATGTTGCTAGATGTGGCTATGGTCATGATAATCAACCGTGGCTATGGTCATGTTACTGAATCCTGTGGCTATGGTCATGTCGCTGAATCGTGACTATGGTCGCATGTTGCTGATCGTGGCTATGGTCATGTTGCTGAATAATGGCTATGGTCATTTTATCTGCATCATGGCTATGGTCATGTCGCTGAATCATGCTCATGTTGTTACTGACGGTCCTATGATCGCGATACTCAATCGTGGCTATGGTCATGTTACTCCACCGTGACTATGGTCATGTTTTGAATCGTGGCTATGGTGTGTTGCTCAATGGTTGCTATGGTCATATTTACTGAATTGTGGCTATGGTCATTTACTCAACCGTTGTTATGGTCATGTTGCTCTTCACATTTATGGTCATGTTTCTGAATCGTGACTATGGTCATATTGCTGATTCGTAGCTATGGTCATGTTACTAAATCGAGGCTATGGTCATACTGCTGAATTGTGGCTATGGTCATGTCGCTGAATCATAGCTTTGGTCATGTTACTGAACAGTGGCTTGGTCATATTACTGGTCATGACTATTTTAATGTTGCTCAATCGTGGCTATGGTCGTATTGCTGAATCGTGGCTGTGCTCAAGTTTACTGAATCGTGGCTATGGTCATGTTACTGAATCGTGGCTATGGTCATGTTGCTGAATCGTGGCTATGGTCTTGTTGCTCAATCATGACTATGGTGTGTTGCTGAATGCATTAAGCTATGGTCAGGTCGCTGAATCGTGGCTTTGGTCATGTTACTCAATACGTGGCTATGGTCATGTTACTGAATCATGGCTGTGGTCATGTTACAGATGGTAGCTATGGTCATGTTACTGATCCGTGGCTATGGTCGTATTGCTGAATCGAGGCTATTGTCCTTACTACTGGTGTGGCTATGATCATAATCACTGAATAGTGGCTTTGTCATATTTACTCAACAGTAGCTATGGTCATGTTACTGAATCATGTCTATGGTCATGTACATGCATAAGTTACTATGGTCATGTTACTGAATTGGCTATGGCCATGTTACTAAATCTGGCTATGGTCATGTTGCTCAATAGTGGCTATGGTCATATTGCTCAAAGTGGCTATGGTCATATTACTGAATGTAGCTATGGTCATGTTATGGCAATCGTATTATTGTCATGTTACTGACTGGTGTGGCTATGGTCATTACTAAATTGCAACTATTATCATATTACTCAACCGTTTCTATTGACATGTTACTGAATCGTTTCTATTGTCATTACTAAATGGTAGCTATGGTTATTACTAAATCGTGGGTATGGACCATGTTTACTGAATCGTAGGTATGGACATGTATCGCTGAATAGGTAGCTATGGTCATGTCGCCGAATACGTGGCTATGGTCGTGCTGCTGAATCGTGGCTATGGTCATGTTGCTGAATCGTGGCTATGGTCATGTTACTGAATCGTGACGCTATGGTCATATTGCTCAACCGTGGTTATGGTCATGTTGCTGAATCGTAGCTATGGTCATGTTACTGAATCATAGCTATGGTCATGTTACTGAATCATGGCTATGGTCATGTACTGAATAAATACTATGGTCATGTTTCTCAATCGTGGTTATAGTCATTTGCTGAATCGTAGCTATTGTCATGTTACTGAATCGTAGCTATGGTCATGCTCAATACGTTTTATGGTCATGTCGCTGAATCGTGGCTATGGTCATGTGCCTGAATCGTTGCTATAGTCATTTACTGAATTGGCTATTGTCATGTTACTAATTGTGGCTATGATTATGTTGCTGAATCATGGCTATGGTCATGCTGCTGAATGTGCTATGGTCATGTTACTGGTCATGGCTATAGTCATTTTGCATCGTAGCTGTGGTCATGTTACTGAATCTTGACTATGGTCTTGTTAGAATAGTGGCTATGGTCATGTTACTGAATTTGCCTATGGTCATTTTGCTTAATCGTGGCTATGGTCATGTTGCTGAATCAAGGCTATGGTCATGTTAACTGAACTAAACTATGGTCATGTTGCTGATTAGGTGGCTATGATCATGTTACTTAATCGGCTATTGTCATGTTACTAATCCGTGGCTATGATCATGTTACTGAATCGTGGCTATGGTCATGTTACTCAATCGTGGCTATGGTTATTTACTGAATCATGGCTATGATCATGTTACTGAATCGTGGCTATGGTCATGTTACTGAATCGTGCCTGTACTGAAGTCGCTGAACCCGCTGGCTATGGTCGTGTTACTGAATCTTGGCTATGGTCATGTTGCACAATCAGGGCTATTGTCATACTACTGAACTGTGGCTATGGTTTATGTCTCTGAATCGTGGCTATGATCACGTTACTCAATGATCGCTTTGGTCATATTTACTCAACAGTGGCTATGATCATGTTACTGCATCGTTGCTATGGTCATGTTACTGAATTGCGGCTATGGTGTATTACTGAATCGTGGCTATGGTCATGTTACTGAATCGAGGCTATTGTTTATGTTGCTGAATGGGCTATGATTATACGGCTGAATCGTGGCTATGGTCATGTTATCAACAGTAGCTATTGTCATGTACTGAATCATGGCTATGGTCGTATCGCTGCATGGTAGCTTTTGGTCGTATTACTAGTTGTGTCTATGGTCATGTTACTGAATCCTGTCATGGTCATGTTACTGAATAGTGGCAATGATTATGTTACTGAATCGTGGCTATGGACATGTTACTGAATACGTGGCTATTGTCATGTTATTGAATGTCCAGGCTGTGGTCATTATTAAATTGTGGCTATGGTCATATTGCTGAATAGTGGTATGGACATATTGCTGAATCGTTGGCTATGGTCATGTCGGCTGAATCGTGGCTATAGTCATTACTAAATCGAATGTGGTTATGTTACTGAATTGTGGGTATGGACATGTTACTGAATCGTGGCTTTTGTAATGTTGCTAATTGTTGGCTATGGTCATTTTACTGAATTGTGGCTATGGTCATGTTACTGAATGGTGGCAATGGTCATGTTACTCAAATGCGGTTATGGTCATGTTACTGAATCGTGGCTATGGTCATGTTGCTGAATCGTGGCTATGGTGTATTATTAAATCATTGGCTATGGTCATGTTACTGAATAGTGGCTATGGTCATGTTACTGAATCATGACTATGGTCGTATTGCTGATTAAGTGGCTATGGTCATGTTATGAATCGTGGCTGGTCATACTACTGGTGTGGCTATTGTCATGTCGCTGAATCGTAGCTGGTCATTTTACTGAATTGTGTCTATGGTCATGTTACTGGTCGTGTCTATGGTCATGTTACTGAATAGTGGCAATGGTTATGTTACTGAATCGTGGTTATGGACATGTTGCTGAATCATTAGCTATTGTCTTGTTAACCGGCTGAATCGTAGCTGTGGTCATTATTGAATCGTGGCTATGGTCATGTTGCTGAATGGCTATGGTCATGTTGCTGAATCGTGGCTATGGTCATATTGCTGAATAGTGGCTATGGTCATGTCGCTGAATCGTGGCTGTAGTCATGTTGCTCAGCAGTGGCTATGGTCGTGTTACTGAATCATTGCTATGGTCATGTTACTGCATCATTATTTTATGGTCATGTTGCTGAGTAGTGACTATGGTCATGTTACTGAACCGTGGCTATGGTCATGTTACTGAATGGTGGCTATGGTCATGTTGCTGAATCATAGCTATGGTCATGATCCTGAATAAGTGGCTATGGTCATGTTACTGAATCGTGGCTATGATCATGTTGCTGAATGGTCACTTTGGTCATATTGCACCAACCGTGGCTATGGTCATGTTACTGAATCAGGGCTATTGTCATACTACTGAATTGTGGCTATAGTCATGTTACTGATAAATGGCTTTGGTCTTGTTACTCAACAGTGGCTATGGTCATGTTACTGAATCATGGCTATGGTCATGTTGCTCCATCATGACTATGGTCATGTTTAATGAACATGACTATGGTCATGTTACTAAATCATGGCTATGGTCATGTTGCTCAATTACGTATGGTCATGTTGCTCAAGCGCGACTATTTTCATGTTACTGAATCGTGGCTATGGTCATACTACTGAATAAATGCTGGGTCATGTTGCTGAAATGCGGTTATGGACATATTCAGATAGCAACTATTGTCATGTTACTCAACAGCAGTTATGGTCATTACTAAATCGTTTCTGTTGTTATGTTACTGAATCGTAGCTATGGACATTTACTAAATATTGGCTATGGTCATGTTACTGAATCGTGGGTATGGACATGTTGCTGAATCGTGGCTATTGTCGTGTTACTGAACCGTGTATGGTCGTGTTGCTGAATCAGCTTCATGGCTGAGTGGGCATGTTGCAGATACGTGGCTATGGTCATGTTACTGAATAAATGGCTATGGTGCATGTACTGAATCGTGGCTATTGTCATGTTGCTGAATAAGTGACTATGGTCATGGTACTCAATAAGCTGCTATGGTCATGTTACTGAATCATGGCTACGGTCATGTTACTCAGCATTTATGGTCATGTTACTGAATCGTGGCTATGCTCAAGTAACTGAATGGTGGCTATGGTCATGGTGAATCTTGACTATGGTCGTACATCGTGACTATGGTCGTAATGCTGATTTATTGCCTCTGGTCATTTACTCAATCGTGGCTATGGTCATGTTACTGAATCGTGGCTATGATCAGGTCGCTGAATCGTGTTTGGTCATGTTGCTCCATCAGTGGCTATGATCATGTTACTGAATCATGGCTATGGTCATTTTGATTGGCTATGGTCATGTTACTAAATAAGTGTCTATGGTCTTGTTACTGAATGGTATTATGGTCATGTACTGAATCTTCACTTTGGTCATGTTACTCAACCCGTGGCTATGGTCGTGTTACTGTGAATCATGGCTATAGTCATGTCGCTGAACTGCGACTATGGTCATGTTACTGAATTGTAGCTATGATCATTTACTGAATACGTGGCTATGGTCATGTTACTGAATAGTAGCTATGGTCATGTTACTGAATCGTGGCTATGGTCATGTGTTGAATCGTGGCTATGGTCATGTTGCTGAATCGGACTATCGTCATGTTACAGATGGGCTATGGTTGTGTTATTACTGAATAGGTGCCTTTGGTCATGTTACTCAATACGGCTATGGTCATGTTACTGAATCATGGCTATGGTGTATTCGCTGCATCGTTATTGTCATACTACTGAACTGTGGCTATGGTTATGTCTCAGATCCTGGCGGTCATGTTACTGCATAGTAGCTATGGTGTATTACTGAATCATGGCTATGGTCATATTTACATCGTTGCTATTGTCATGTTACTGAATTGTGGCTATGGTTGTTACTGAATCGTAGCTGGTCTCATGTTACTGAACAGTAGCTATGGTCATGTTACTAGATACATGGCTATGGTCATGTCGCTGCATCGTGGCTATGGTCATGTTACTTAATGGTTTCTATTGTCATACTACTGAATTGTGGCTATGATCATTTCGCTGAATAAGTAGCTATGGTCATGTTACTGAATACGTGTCTATGGACATGTTACTGAATAAGTGTCTATTGTCATGTTACTGAATGGTGGCAATGATTATGCTACTGAATCTTTGATTATGGACATGTTACTGAATAAGCTATTGTCATGTTAATGAATTCGGCTATGGTCATTATGCTAATCGTGACTATGGTCATGTTACTGAATCTTGGCTATGGTCTTGTTACTGAATAATTAATATGGTCCATGTTACTGAATTCTGGCTATAGTCATGTTACTGAATCGTAGCTATGATTATGTTACTGAATAGTGGCTATGGACGTATTACTGAATTATCGTGGCTATGGTCATGTCACTAGATAGTAGCTATGGTCATTTACTCAGCAGTGGCTATAGTCATGTTACAGATCAGGCTGTGGTCATGTCGCTGATAAGTGGCTATGGTCATGTTGCTCAATCGGTAGCTATGGTCATATTTGCTCAACACACGGCTATGGTCATGTTGCTGAATCGTGGCTATGGTCATGTCGCTGGTCGTGGCTATGGTCATGATCCTGAATTGTGGCTATGTTCATGCTGCTCAATGCATTGATATTTTCATGTTGCTCAACCCTCACTATGGTCATGTTACTCAATCGTGGCTGCTTATGTGTTGCTGAATCAGGCTATGGTCATGTTACTGATAGTGGCTATCATATTTACTCCAATGGTTTTATGGTCATGTTACTGAATCAGTGGCTATGGTCATGTTACTGAATGGTGGCTATGGTCATGTTGCTCAACCAAGGCTATGGTCATGTGGCTCAATAGGTAGCTTTGGTCATGTTGCTCAATCATAGCTATTGTCATGTTACTTAATGTGGCTGGTGGTCGTTTGCTAAATCCACGTAGCTATTTTCATGTTGCTCAACCGTGGCAATGGTCATGTTACTGAATCATGGCTATGATCATGTTATAAATGCGGTTATGGACATGTTACTGAATTGTGGCTATTCTCATGGTACTGAATCTGGCTATGGTCATGATACTCAACCGTGGTTATGGTCATGTTAATGAATCATGGCTATGGTCGTAGTCGGCTGAATCGTTACTATTTTCATGTTACTGAATAGTGGCCTATGGTCATGTTTACTGAATTGAGGCTATGGTCATGTTACTGAATACGTGGCTATGGTCATGTTGCTCAATGGCTATGGTCATGTTACTGAATCGTGGCTATGGTCATGTCGCTGAATCGTGGCTATGGTCATGTTACTGAATCGTGGCTATGGTCATGTTACTGAATTGTGGCTATGGTCATGTTACTGAATCGTGGCTATGGTCATGTTACTGAATCGTGGCTATGGTCATGTTACTGAATCATGGCTATGGTCATGTTACTGAATCGTGGCTATGGTCATGTTACTGAATCGTGGCTATGGTCATGTCGCTGAATCGTGGCTATGGTCATGTTACTGAATCGTGGCTATGGTCATGTTACTGAATCGTGGCTATGGTCATGTTACTGAATCGTGGCTATGGTCATGTTACTGAATCGTGGCTATGGTCATGTTACTGAATCGTGGCTATGGTCATGTTACTGAATCGTGGCTATGGTCATGTTACTGAATCGTGGCTATGGTCATGTTACTGAATCGTGGCTATGGTCATGTTACTGAATCGTGGCTATGGTCATGTTACTAAATCATGCTATGGTCATTTACTAAATCGTGGCTATGGTCATGTTGCTGAATCATGCCTATGGTCATGTCGCTGAATCGTGGCTATGGTCATATTACTGAATTGTGGCTATGGTCATTTCGCTGAATGTGGCTATGGTCATGTGTACTCAATCCCGTGGCTATGATCATGTTATGAATCAATGGCTATGGTCAGGTATGATTAATCATTTATGGTCATGTTACTTTGAATCAAGGCTATTGTCATGTTACTGAATCGTGGCTATGGTCATGTTGCTCAATCACGGCTTTGGTCATGTTGCTCAACAGTGGATATGGTCATGTTACTGAATCATGGCTATGGTCATGTTACTGAATCGTGGCTATGGTCATGTTACTGAATTGTGGCTATGGTCATGTTGCTCAACCCGCAACTGTCATGTTACTCAATGCGTGGCTATATGGACATGTTACTGAATCGTTTCTTTTGTCATATTGCTCAGCGTGGCTATAGTCTTTACTAAATCGGCAGCTATGGTCATGTTACTGAATCGTGGGGTGGACATATTGCTCAGCAGTGGCTATGGTCATGTTACTGAATCATGGCTATGGTCGTACTGCTGAATCGTGGCTATGGGCATGTTGCTGAATACGTGACTATTTTCATGTTACTCAATGATAGCTATTGTCATCTTACTGAATACGTGGCTATGGTTATATTGCCGTGTGGCTATGGACATGATTACTCCTTCGTTGCTATTCTCATGTTACTGAATCACGTGTCTATGGTAATATTGCTCAGCAGTAGCTATGGTCATGTAACTGAATAAATGGCGCTATGGTCATGTAACTGAACGTATTTATAGTCATGTTACTGAATCGATACTATTGTCATAATACTGGTGTGTCTATGTCATGTTACTCAATCGTGGCTTTGGTCATGTTACTCAACAGTAGCTATGGTCATGTTACTGAATCAATAGCTATGGTCATATCGCTGGCTGACATTGCTGAATCATAGCTATGGTCATGTTACTAAATGGGCTATGGTCATGTTACTAAACAGCAGCTGTGTCATACTACTGAATCGTGGTTATGGTCATGTTACTAAATCCATGACTATGGTCATGTTACTCAATGGTAGCTATGGTTATGTTACTTAAATGCGGTTATGGACATGTAACTGAATCATTGCTATGTCATGTTACTGAATACGTGGCTATGGTCATGTTACTGAATCCGTGGCTATGGTCATGTTACTGAATAGTGGCTATGGTCATATTGCTGAATACGTGTCTATGGTCATGTTACTGAATAGCTATGGTCATATTACTTAATCATGTTACTGAATTGTGGCTATGATTATGTTACTGAATCGTGGCTATGGTCATGTTTACTCAACAGTAGCTATGGTCATGTTGCTGAATCATGGCTATGGTCGTATCGCTGCATCGTTGCTATGGTCATGTTACTGAATTGTGGCTATAGTCATGGTGCTCAATCCTAGCTATTGTCATGTTATTGAACCGTGGCTATGGTCATGTTTCTGAATTGTGGCTATGGTCATGTTACTTGTAAGAGGGCTATTGTCATACTACTGATGTCGTTTTGGTCATGTTACTGAATCGTGGCTATGATCATGTTTTTCAATCATAGCTATGGTCATTACTGAATCATGGCTATGGTCATGTTATAGCCATTGGCTATGGTCATGTTACTGAATCATTTCTATGGTCATGTTGCTGAATCGTGGCTATGGTCATTACTAAATGCTTGGCTATGGTCATGTTACTGAATCGTGGCTGGTGGTCATGGCTCATGTTGCTGGTCATTGTCAACCCGGCTATGGTCATGTGTTTACTCAATCGTGGCTATGGTCATGCTGCTGAATCGTGGCTATGGTCATTACTGAATCATTAGGTATGATCATGTTAATGAATGCGGCTATGGTCATGTTACTGAATCATGACTATTGTCATGTTGCTCAATGGTGGCTATGGTCATGTTACTGAATTGTCTATGGTCATGTTATGATAGTGGCTATGGTCATTTTACTGAATAAATGGCTATGATTATATTACTGAATTGTTTATGGACATGCTGATGGGGCTATTGTCACGATTGAATACATTAGCTATGGTCATTATTAAATCGAGCTATTGTCATACTACTAGATATTGGCTATGGTCATGTTACTAGTCGTGGCTTTGGTCATGTTACTGAATATTAGCTATGGTCATCTTACTGAATAAGTGGCTATGGTTATGTTACTTAAATGCGGTTATGGACATGTTGCTCAATAAGTGGCTATTCTCATGTTACTGAATGGTGGCTATGGTCATGTTACTCAACTTGGTGGTTATGGCCCATTGCTGAATACGTGACTATGGTCGTTGTTGAATCATTAGCTATGGTCATGTTACTGAATCGATGCTGTTGTCATTTTACTGAATCGTGGCTATGGTTATGTTACTGAATCGTGGCTGATAATGTTACTCAACCGATTTTATGGTCATGTTGCTGAATCACGGCTGTGGTCGTATCGCTGCATCACCAGCTATGGTCATGTTACTAAATGGTAGCTATGGTCATGTTACTGAATCGTGGCTATGGTCATATTACTCAATCGTGGTTATGGTCATGTTACTGAATCATTAGCTATGGTCATGTTACTAAATCATGGCTATGGTTATGTTACTAAACCACGGTTATGGTCATGTAACTGAATCGTAGCTGTGTCAGCATGTCGCTGAATTAAATTTTGGTCATGTTACTCAGCAGTGGCTATTGTCATACTACTGAATCATGGCTATGGTCATGTTTTGCATCGTGGCTATGGTCATGTTACTGAATCGTGGCTATGGTCATGTTACTGAATGGTGGCTATGGTCATGTTACTGAATCATTAGCTATGGTCATGTTACTAAACGTGGCTATAATTTGTGTTCTGAATTGTGGCTATGTGTTACTGAATCGCTGCATCGTGGAATCTTCCTGGTCATGCTCAACAGTGGCTATGCTCATATTTGCGAATCATGGCTATGGTCACATGATACTCAACCGTGGCTATGGTCATGTTGCTGAATCATGTCTATGATCATGTCGCTGCATCGTGGCTATGGTCATGTTACTAATCCGTGGGCTGTGGTCCATTTACTGAATCGTGGCTATGGTCATGTTGCTGAATGTCTATGGTCATGTTGCTCAATGTGGCTATGTCATGTTGCTGAATACATTGGCTATGGTCATGTTACTACAGATATCGTGGCTATGATCATGTTACTGAATAGTGGCTATGGTCATGTTCCTGAATTGTGGCTATGGTCATGTTGCTCAATAACAACTATTGTCATGTTGCTGAATCTTCACTATGGTCATGTTACTCAATCGTTTCTATTGTCATGTTACTGAATCGTGGCTATGGTCTTACTGAACTGTGGCTATGGTCATTGCTGAATGCATTAGCAATTCTCATGTTACTGAAACGTGGCTATGGTCATGTTACTCAATAAGGGCTATGGTCATGCTACTGAATCGTGTCTGGGCATGTCGCTGAATCATTGGCTATTTAATGTTACTGAATCGTGGCGATGGTTATGTTACTGAATAGTAGCTATTGTCATGTTACTGAATTCCGTTAGCTATGGTCATGTTGCTCAACACGTTGCTATGGTCATGTTGCTCATCATGGCTATGGTCATGTTACTGAATCGTGGCTATGGTCATGTTGCACTGAATTGTGGCTATAGTCATGGTGCTCAATGCGGCTATGGTCATGTTGCTCAACGTAGTATGGTCATGTTTGTGAATTGTGGGCGGTCATGTTACTCAATATTGGCTATGATCATGTTACTGAATGTCGTTTTTGGTCAGGTCGCTCAACCATGGCTTTGGTCATGTTACTGAATCATGGCTATGGTCATATTGCTGAATCTGGCTATGGTCATATTACTGAATTGTGGCTATGGTCATGTTACTAAATACTGACTGGTCAATGTTACTGAATCGTGGCTATGGTCATGTTGCTGAATCGTGGCTATGGTCATGTTACTCAATGCTTGGCTATGGTCATGTTGCTGAATCATGGCTATGGTCATGTTCCTCAACCTCTGACTGTGGTCATGTTTACTCATTTGGCTATGATCATGTTACTGAATCGTTGGCTATGGTCATGTTGCTGAATAGTGGCTATGATCATGTTACTGAATCGTGGCTATGATCATGTTGTTGCTGGTCGTGGCTATGGTCGTACTTAATCGTGGCTATTGTCGTTATCTTTGAATTGTGGCTATGATTATGTCGCTGAATCGTGGCTTTGGTCATGTTACTCAACAGTAGCTATGGTCGTATTACTGATTCATTTTATGGTCATGTTATGTGCATACGTCATACTACTGAATTGTGGCTACAAGATCATGTCGCTGAATCATGGCTATGGTCATGGTACTCAACAGTGGATATGAATCATGTTACTGAATCATGGCTATGGTCATGTTACTGAATCGTGGCTATGGTCATGTTACTACAGATAAAGTGGTTATTGTCATGCACTACTGAATTGTAGCTATGATTATGTCGCTGAATGTAGCTTTGGTCATGTTACTCATAAGTAGCTTTGGTCATATTACTCAATCATGGCTATGGTCATGTCATGAATCGTGGCTATGGCCATGACATGAATCGTTTCTATGTTCATGTTACTGAATTGTGGCTATGGTCATTCTGCTAAACACGTGGCTATGGTCATGTTACTGAATCGTGAGTATGGTCATATCTGGCTGAATCGTAACTATTGTCATGTTACTCCATCGCGGCTATTGTCATGTTGCTGAATCGTGGCTATGGTCATGTTACTGAATCGTAGCTATGGTCATGTTAATGGTGGCTATGGTCATGTTGCTGATTCGTGGCTATTGTCCATGTTGCTCAAAAGCGGCTATGGTCATACTACTGAATTGTCTATAGTCGTATTACGTGAATAAGTAGCTTTGGTCTTGTTAAATGAACATGGTCATGTTACTCAAATGCGGCTATGATCATATTACTGAATCGGGGCTGTGGTCATGTTCCTGATACGTGGCTATGTTCATTTACTGAATCTTGGTTATGGTCATGTAGCTGAATCATCACTTTGGTCATGTTACTCAATCGTGGCTATGATGATGTTAAATCGGCTATGGTCATGTTGCTCAACCGGCTATGGTCATGTTGCTGAATCGCGGCTATGGTCATGTTTTAACTGAACCGCGGCTATGTCATACTACTGAATTGTGGCTATCAGATGTTGCTGAATCGTGGCTTTGGTCATGTTACTCAATGGTAGCTATGGTCATATTACTGAATCATGGCTGTATTCATGTCGCTGCATCATGGCTATGGTCATGTTGCTGAATCGTTTCTATGGTCATGGTCATGAATCGTGGCTATGGTCATTTACTGAATCGTGGCTATGGTCATGTTACTGAATGGTAGCTATGGTCATGTTACTGAATAAGTGGCTATGGTCATGTTATGAATCGTGGCTTTGGTCATACTACTGGTGTGTCTATGGTCATGTTACTGAATCGTGGCTATGGTCATGTTACTAAATGTATAGCTATGGTCATGTTGCTCAATCCTTGGCTATGGTCATGTTACTCAATTGCGGCTATGGTCATGTTACTGAACTGTGGCTATGGTCATGTTACTGAATCGTGGCTATGGTCATGTTACTGAATAATGGCTATGGTCTGTTACTCAATCGTGGTATGGTCATGTTACTGAATCATAGCTATGGTCATGTCACTTAATGGTACTATGGTCATTTACTGAATTGTGGCTATGGTCATGTTAGTGATCGTGGCTTTTGGTCATGTTACTGAATAGTGGCTATGGTCATGTTAATGAATTTGGCTATGGTCATGTTGCTGGGTCGTGGCTATGGTCATGTTACTGAATCGTGGCTATGGTCATTACTCAATCGTGGCTATTTTCATGTTACTGAATCGTGGCTTTGGTCATGTTACTCAATAGTAGCTATGGTCATGTTAATGAATCATGGCTATGGTCATGTCGCTGCATCGTTGCTATGGTCATGTTACTGAATTGTGGCTATGGTCATGTTACTGAATCATGGCTATGGTCATGTTATTGAATAGTGGCTATGGTCATGTTACTGAATCGCGGCTATAGTCATGTTACTTAATCGAGGCTATTGGTCATGTTACTGAATTGTGGCTATGATTATGTCGCCGAATAAGTGGCTTTGGTTATGTTACTCAACAGTAGCTATGGTCATGTTACTGAATCATGGGCTATGGTCGTATCGCTGCATCGTGGCTATGGTCATGTTACTGAATCGTTTCTATTGTCATGTTACTGAATCGTGGCTATGGTCATTTCTAATAAATCGTAGCTATGGTCATGTTACTGAATCGTGAGTATGGTCATGTTACTGAAACGTGGCTATGGTCATCTTACTGAATCGTGGCTATGGTCATGTTAAGTGCTGAATTATTGTGTTGTTTCTGAATGGTTGATCATGTTACTGAATCGTCTATGGGTCATTTAATAAACAATGGCTATGGTCATGTTGCAAAGTCGCCACTATTGTCATGTTTGCAGCGCCGCTAAGGTCATGTTACTGAATTGTGTCTATGGTCAGCGTTACTGAATCATGGCTATGGTCATGTTACTGAATCGTGGCTGTGATTATGTTACTCAAATGCGGTTATGGGACATGTTACTGAATTGTGGCTATTGTCATGTCACTGAATCGCGGCTATGGTCATTATTAAATCGTGGTTATGGTCATGTTACTGAATCGTGGCTATGGTCATGTTACTGAATCGCGGGCTATGGTCATTTTGCTCAATCACGGCTATGGTCATTCCACCACTCAACCACGGCTATGGACATGTTGCTCAACCGCCGCTATGGTCATGTTACTGAATCGTAGCTATGGTCATGTTACTGAATCGTGTCTATGGTCATGCTGCTGAATCGCGACTATTTTCATGTTGCTCAACCGTGGCTATGGTCATGTTACTGAATGGATGGCTATGCTTAGCCAGTGGGCCAGCGTTACTGAATGGGCGGCTATGGTCATGTTAATGAATCGCGGGTTCTGGTCATGTTACTCAACCATTTTATGGTCATGTTACTGAATCACGGCTATGGTCATGTCGCTGAACCAGGGCCTGGTCATGTTGCTTGAATCGTAGCTAGTGGTCAGGTCAGCTGAATCTTGGGTTTTGGTCAGGTTACTCAACCGGTTATTGTCATGTTACTGAATCGTGGCTATGGTCATGTTACTAAATCATGGCTATGGTCATGTTACTAAACCGTGGCTATAGTCATGTTACTGAATCATGGCTATGGTCATGAGGAAACATCATGGCTATGGTGAGTTTACTGAATTGTATGGCGCATCCGGCGTTACTCAGAATCATAGCTATGGTCGCGGTGGACTCAACCGTGGGGAATGGTCATGTTTATCTGAATCATCGATCATGGTCATGTCGCTGAATCGCTGCTATGGTCCCAGGGACGAATCGCGGGCTATGGACCCAAGTTACCCTGAATTGGCGGCTATGGTCATGTTGCTCAATTGCATCTATTGTCATGTTGCTCAACCGCTGCTATGGTCAGAGTTTCTGAATCATTAGCTATGGTCATGTCGCTGATTAAGTGGTTATGGTCATGTTACTCAATCGAGGCTATTGTCATACTACTGAATTGTATGCGATGGTCATGTTGGTGAATCGTGGCGGTTTCAGTCATGTTACTCAACAGTGGCTATGGTCGTATTGGACAGAATTATGGGTTACGGTCATACTACTGAATTTTGGCTATGGGTCATGTCGCTGAATCGTGGCTATGCCAAGGTAACTGAACCGCTGCCTTTTGAAGGCAGAGGGCCACTGAATCGTAGCTTGAGGTCATGTTCGATGAATTGGCGGCTATGGTCATGTTACTGGGACCGTCCAAGGCTATGGTCATGTTACTGAATCGGAGGAGGTATAGTCAGGTCGCTGAATCGTGGCTTTGGTCATGTTACTCAACAGTGGCTGTTGTCAGGGTTACTGAATCATGGCTATGGTCATGTTACTGAATTGGCGGCTATGGTCATGTCATACTGAATCGTGGCTATGGTCACTGTTACTGAATCGAGGCTATTGTCATACTACTGAATTGTGGCTGGCGATTATGTCGCTGAATCGCGGCTTTTAATATGTTACTCAACAGTAGCTATGGTCATGTTACTGAATCTAGGGCAGCGGCTATGGTCATGTCGCTTTTCAGCATCGTTGCTATGGTCATGTTACTGAATTGTGGCTATGGTCATGGGCCTGAATCCTGGCTATGGTCATGTTATTGAATAGGTGGCTATGGTCATGTTACTGAATCGTGGCTATGGTCATGTTACTTAATCGAGGCTATTGTCATACTACTGAATTGGGGCTATGATTATGTCGCTGAATCGTGGCTTTGGTCATGTTACTCAACAGTAGCTATGGTCATGTTACTGAATCAGCGGCTGGGGTGACATAGAGCGTCGCTGCATCCCTGGAAATGGGTCATGTTACTGAATCGTTTCTATTGTCATATTATTGAATCGTAGGCTATGGTCATTACTAAATCGTAGCTATGGTCATGTTACTGGAATCGTGAGTATGGGACATGTTATTGAATCGGGAGCTATGGTCATGTCATCCTGAGTCGCGCCCAGGGGCTATGGTCATGTTGACTGAATCGTTGCTGGTCATGGTACTGAATTGTGGCTATGAGATCATGTTAATGAATTGCGGCTATGGTCATGTTGCTCAATCCAGTGGCTATTGTCATGTTGCTCAATCATGGCTATGGTCATGTTACTGAATTGTGTTCATAGTCAAGGTTACTGAATCGCGGGAGGCTAGGGTGAAATGTTACTGAATCGTGGCTATGATTATGTTTACTCCAAATGTGGTTATGGACATGTTAATGAATTGTGGCTATGGAGGAGTCACTGAATCATGGCTATGGTCATTATTAAATCGGGATGTTATGGTCATGCTGCTGAATCGCGCTATGGTCATGTTACTGAATCCTGACTATGGTCATGTTACTGAATCGCGGCTATGGTCATGTTGCTCAACCACGGCTATGGTCATGTTGCTCAACCACGCTCTATTGTTGATGTTGCTCAACCGCCGCTATGGTCATGTTACTGAATCGGCTATAGTCATAAACAACTGAATTGCTATGGTCATGCTGCTCAATCTCTAATTATTTTCATGTTGCTCAAACCCACCTTACAGTTGCAAATGGTCATGTTACTGAATCGTGGCTATATCTGCCTTATGTTACTGAATCGTAAGTTATGGTCATGTTACTGAATCGTAGCTATGGTCATGTTACTCAACCGTTTTATGGTCATGTTACTGAATCACGGCTATGGTCATGTTACTGAATCGTGGCTATGGTCATGTTATTGAATCGTGGCTATGGTCATGTCGCTGAATCGTGGGCTTTGGTCATGTTACTCAATCGTGGTTATTGTCATGTTACTGAATCGTGGCTATGGTCATGTTACTAAATCTTGGCTATGGTCATGCTACTAAACCGTGGCTATGGTCATGTTACTGAATCATGGCTATGGTCATGTCGCTGCATGTGGCTACGGTCATATTACTGAATTGTGGCTATGCTCATGTTACTGAATCCATGGCTATGGTCATGATACTCAACCGTGGCTATGGTCATAAAGCACGAATCATGACTATGGTCATGTCGCTGAATCGTTGCTATGGTCATTTACTGAATAAATGGCTATGGTCATGTTACTGAATTGGCGGCTATGGTCATGTTGCTCAATCGCGAACTATTGTCATGTTGCTCAACCGCCGCTATGGTCATGTTTCTGAATCGGGCTATGGTCATGTCGCTGAATCGCGGGCTATGGTCATGTTACTTAATCGAGGCTATTGTCATACTACTGAATTGTTGCTATGATCGTATTGCTGAATCGGCTTTGGTCATGTTTACTCAACAGTGGCTATGGTCATGTTACTGAATCATGGCTACTGGTAATGTCGCTGCATCGTGGCTATGGTCATGTTACTGAATCATGGCTATGCTCAAGTAACTGAACCGCCGGGCTATGGTCATGTTACTGAATCGTGGCTATGGTCATGTTACTGAATTCGGCTATGGTCATGTTACTCAACCGCATCTATGGTCATGTTTCTGAATCGTGGCTATGGTCATGTCGCTGATTCGTGGCTATGATCATGTTACTTAATCGAGGCTATTGTCATACTACTGAATTGTGGCTATGATCATGTTACTGAATCGTGGGCTTTGGTCATACTACTGAATTGTGGGTTATTGTCATGTTACTGAATCGCGGCTATGGTCATGTTACTAAATCATGGCTATGGTCATGTTACTTAAACCGTGGCTATGGTCATGTTACTGAATCATGGCTATGGTCATGTCGCCGAATCATGGCTATGGTCATATTACTGAATTGTGGCTATGGTCATGTTACTGAATCATGGCTATGGTCATTTACTCAACCGTAGCTATGGTCATGTTACTGAATCATGTCTATGGTCATGTTGCTGCATCGCGGGCTATGGTCATGTTACTGAATTGTGGCTATGCTCATGTTACCAAATCGCGGGCTATGGTCATGTTGCTCAATCACGCTATGGTCATTAATGCTGAAACGGGCTATGGTCATGTTACTGAATCGTGGCTATGGTCATGTTACTGAATCGTGGCTATGGTCATGTTACTGAATTGTGGCTATGGTCATGTTGCTCAATTGCAACTATTGTCATGCTGCTGAATCGTGGCTATGGGCATGCTGCTGAATCGTGGCTATGGTCATGTTACTGAATCGTGGCTATGGTCATGTTACTCCACCGTGGCTATTGTCATGTTACTGAATCGTGGCTATGGTCATGTTACTCAACCGTTGCTATGGTCATGTTACTGAATCATGGCTACGGTAATGTCGCTGCATCGTGGCTATGGTCATGTTACTGAATCGTGGCTATGCTCAAGTAACTGAACCGCGGCTATGGTCATGTTACTGAATCGTGGCTATGGTCATGTTACTGAATTGCTTCTATGGTCATGTTACTCAACCGCGGCTATGATCATGTTACTGAATCGTGGCTATGATCAGGTCGCTGAATCGTCGCTTTGGTCATGTTACTCAACAGTGGCTATGATCATGTTACTGAATCATGGCTATGGTCATGTTACTGAATTGCGGCTATGGTCATGTTACTAAACCGCGGCTATTGTCATACTACTGAATCGTGGCTATGGTCATGTCGATGAATCGTGGCTATGGTCATGTTACTCAACAGTAGCTATGGTCATGTTACTGAATCATGGCTATGGTCATGTCGCTGCATCGTTGCTATGGTCATGTTACTGAATTGTGGCTATGGTCATGTTACTGAATCGCGGCTATGGTCATGTTACTGAATAGTGGCTATGGTCATGTTACTGAATCGTGGCTATGGTCATGTCGCTGATTCGTGGCTATGGTCATGTTACTTAATCGAGGCTATTGTCATACTACTGAATTGTGGCTATGATTATGTCGCTGAATCGTGGCTTTGGTCATGTTACTCAACAGTAGCTATGGTCATGTTACTGAATCATGGCTATGGTCATGTCGCTGCATCGTTGCTATGGTCATGTTACTGAATTGTGGCTATGGTCATGTTACTGAATCCTGGCTATGGTCATGTTATTGAATAGTGGCTATGGTCATGTTACTGAATCGTGGCTATGGTCATGTTACTTAATCGAGGCTATTGTCATACTACTGAATTGTGGCTATGATTATGTCGCTGAATCGTGGCTTTGGTCATGTTACTCAACAGTAGCTATGGTCATGTTACTGAATCATGGCTATGGTCATGTCGCTGCATCGTGGCTATGGTCATGTTACTGAATCGTTTCTATTGTCATGTTACTGAATCGTGGCTATGGTCATTACTAAATTGTGGCTATGGTCATGTTACTGAATCGCGGCTATGGACATGTTACTGAATCGTGGGCTATTGTCATGTCTATACTGAATCGCGGGCTATGGTCATGTTGCTGAATCGTGGCTATGGTCATGTTACTGAATCGTGGCTATGGTCATGTTAATGAATTGCGGCTATGGTCATGTTGCTCAATCGCGACTATTGTCATGTTGCTCAAGCGCGGCTATGGTCATGTTACTGAATTGTGTCTATGGTCATGTTACTGAATCGTGGCTATGGTCATGTTACTGAATCGCGGCTATGATTATGTTACTCAAACTATTGTTATGGACATGTTACTGAATTGTGGCTATTGTCATGTCACTGAATCGTGGCTATGGTCATTATTAAATCGTATTATGGTCATGTTACTGAATCGTGGCTATGGTCATGTTACTGAATCGTGGCTATGGTCATGTTACTGAATCGTGGCTATGGTCATGTTGCTCAACCACGGCTATGGTCATGTTGCTCAAAACGGCTATGGTCATGTTGCTCAACCGCGGCTATGGTCATGTTACTGAATCGTGCCTATGGTCATGTTACTGAATTGCGGCTATGGTCATGCTGCTCAATCGCGACTATTTTCATGTTGCTCAACCGTGGCTATGGTCATGTTACTGAATCGTGGCTATGGTCATGTTACTCAACCGTTTTTATGGTCATGTTACTGAATCACGGCTATGGTCATGTCGCTGAATCGTGGCTATGGTCATGTTACTGAATCGTGGCTATGGTCATGTCGCTGAATCGTGGCTTTGGTCATGTTACTCAATCGTGGTTATTGTCATGTTACTGAATCGTGGCTATGGTCATGTTACTAAATCATGGCTATGGTCATGTTACTAAACCGTGGCTATGGTCATGTTACTGAATCATGGCTATGGTCATGTCGCTGCATCGTGGCTATGGTCATATTACTGAATTGTGGCTATGCTCATGTTACTGAATCATGGCTATGGTCATGATACTCAACCGTGGCTATGGTCATGTTAATGAATCATGACTATGGTCATGTCGCTGAATCGTTGCTATGGTCGTGTTACTGAATCGTGGCTATGGTCATGTTACTGAATTGCGGCTATGGTCATGTTGCTCAATCGCAACTATTGTCATGTTGCTCAACCGCGGCTATGGTCATGTTTCTGAATCGTGGCTATGGTCATGTCGCTGATTCGTGGCTATGGTCATGTTACTTAATCGAGGCTATTGTCATACTACTGAATTGTGGCTATGATCATGTCGCTGAATCGTGGCTTTGGTCATGTTACTCAACAGTGGCTATGGTCATGTTACTGAATCATGGCTACGGTAATGTCGCTGCATCGTGGCTATGGTCATGTTACTGAATCGTGGCTATGCTCAAGTAACTGAACCGCGGCTATGGTCATGTTACTGAATCGTGGCTATAGTCATGTTACTGAATTGCGGCTATGGTCATGTTACTCAACCGCATCTATGGTCATGTTACTGAATCGTGGCTATGATCAGGTCGCTGAATCGTCGCTTTGGTCATGTTACTCAACAGTGGCTATGATCATGTTACTGAATCATGGCTATGGTCATGTTACTGAATTGCGGCTATGGTCATGTTACTGAATCGTGGCTATGGTCATGTTACTGAATCGAGGCTATTGT
>JAHFZB010000067.1:38927-84238 GCA_036884735.1 Huso huso
ACATAGCCATGAATCAGTAACATGACCATAGCCATGATTGAGTAACATGACCATAGCAACGATTCAGGAAAATGACCATAGCCACGATTCAGTAAAATGACCATAGTCACGATTCAGTAAGATGACAATAGCAACGATTCAGCAGCATGAACATAGCCAAAATTCAGTAACATGACCATAGCCACGGTTGAGTAACATCACCATCGCCACGCTTTGAACATGACCATAACGATGATTCAGTAACATGACCATAGCCACGTTGGGCAACATGACCATAGCCACGATTCAGCAACATACGACCATAGCCACAATTCAGCAACATGACCATAGCCACGATTCAGTAACATGACCATAAACCAAGGTTGAGCAAACATGACCATAGCCATGGTTGAGTAACATGACCATAGCCATGATTGAGTACCATGACCATAGCCACGATTCAGGAAAATGACCATAGCCACGACTCAGTAAAATGACCATAGCCACGGTTCAGTAAGATGACAATAGCCCGCTTTGAGTAACATGACCATAGCGACGATTCAGTAACATGACTATAGCCATGTTGAGCAACATGACCATAGCCACGATTCAGCAACATGACCATAGCCACGATTCAGCAACATGACCATAGCCACGATTCAGTTACATGACCATAACCAAGGTTGAGCAACATGACCCGTATACGGTTGAGTAACATGACCATAGCCATGATTGAGTAACATGACCATAGCTAACGATTCAGGAAAATGACCATAGCCACGATTCAGTAAAGTGACCATAGCCACGATTCAGTAAGATGACAATAGCCACGCTTTGAGTAACATGACCATAGCGACGATTCAGTAACATGACCATAGCCACGTTGAGCAACATGACCATAGCCACGATTGATTAACATGACCATAGTCATGATTCAATAACATGACCATAGACACGGTTGAGTAACATGACCATAGTGACGATTCAGTAACGGACCATAGCCACGATTCAGTAACATTGACCATAGCCGCTGATTCAGTAACATGACAATAGCCACGATTCAGCAACATGACCATAACCACGATTCAGTAACATGACCATAGCCAAGGTTGAGCATCATGACCATAGCCATTGTTGAGTAACATAACCATAGACACGGTTGAATAACATGACCATAGCCACGATTCAGTAACATAAACATAGCCATGAATCAGTAACATCACCATAGCAATGATTGAGTAACATGACCATAGCCACGATTCAGGAAAATGACCATAGCCACGATTCAGTAAAATGACCATAGCCACGATTCAGTAAGATGACAATAGCAACGATTCAGCAGCATGAACATAGCCACTATTCAGTAACATGACCATAGCCACGGTTGAGTAACATCACCATCGCCACAATTTGAGTAACATGACCATAAATATAGTAACATGACCGATTCAGTAACATGACCATAGCCACGTTGAGCAACATGACCATAGCCACGATTCAGCAACATGACCATAGCCACAATTCAGCAACATGACCATAGCCACGATTCAGTAACATGACCATAACCAAGGTTGAGCAACATGACCATAGCCATGGTTGAGTAACATGACCATAGCCATGATTGAGTAACATGACCATAGCCACGATTCAGGAAAAAATGACCATAGTCACGACTCAGTAAAATGACCATAGCCACTTATTCAGTAAGATGACAATAGCCACGATTTCAGTAACATGACCATAGCGACGATTCAGTAACATGACCATAGCCATGTTGAGCAACATGACCATAGCCACGATTCAGCAACATGACCATAGCCACGATTCAGCAACATGACCATAGCCACGATTCAGTTACATGACCATAACCAAGGTTGAGCAACATGACCATAGCCACGGTTGAGTAACATGACCATAGCCACGATTCAGTAACATGACCATAGCCAAGGTTGAGCATCATGACCATAGCCATTGTTGAGTAACATGACCATAGCCACGGTTGAATAACATGACCATAGCCACGATTCAGTAACTTAAACATAGCCATGAATCAGTAACATGACCATAGCAACGATTCAGGAAAATGACCATAGCCACGATTCAGTAAAATGACCATAGTCACGATTCAGTAAGATGACAATAGCAACGATTCAGCAGCATGAACATAGCCAAAATTCAGTAACATGACCATAATAACATGACGGTTGAGTAACATCACCATCGCCACAATTCAGTAACATGACCATAACGACGATTCAGTAACATGACCATAGCCACGATTCAGCAACATGACCATAGCCACGATTCAGCAACATGACCATAGCCACAATTCAGCAACATGACCATAGCCACGATTCAGTAACATGACCATAACCAAGGTTGAGCAACATGACCATAGCCATGGTTGAGTAACATGACCATAGCCATGATTGAGTACCATGACCATAGCCACGATTCAGGAAAATGACCATAGCCACGACTCAGTAAAATGACCATAGCCACGGTTCAGTAAGATGACAATAGCCACGCTTGAGTAACATGACCATAGCGACGATTCAGTAACATGACCATAGCCATGTTGAGCAACATGACCATAGCCACGATTCAGCAACATGACCATAGCCACGATTCAGCAACATGACCATAGCCACGATTCAGTTACATGACCATAACCAAGGTTGAGCAACATGACCATAGCCACGGTTGAGTAACATGACCATAGCCATGATTGAGTAACATGACCATAGCCACGATTCAGGAAAATGACCATAGCCACGATTCAGTAAAATGACCATAGCCACGATTCAGTAAGATGACAATAGCCACGATTGAGTAACATGACCATAGCGACGATTCAGTAACATGACCATAGCCACGATTGAGCAACATGACCATAGCCACGATTGATTAACATGACCATAGTCACGATTCAATAACATGACCATAGACACGGTTGAGTAACATGACCATAGTGACGATTCAGTAACATGACCATAGCCACGATTCAGTAACATGACCATAGCCACGATTCAGTAACATGACCATAGCCACGATTGAGTAACATGACCATATCCACGGTTGAGCAACATGACCATAGCCACGATTCAGTAACATGACCATAGCCACTGTTGATTATCATGACCATAGCCACGGTTGAATAACATGACCATAGCTAAGATTCAGTAACATGACCATAGCCATGATTCAGTAACATAACCATAGCCACGATTCAGTATCATGACCATAGCAACGAATCAGTAAAATGACCATACCCACAATTCAGTAACATGACAATAGCCACGATTCAGTAACATGACAATAGCCAACGATTCAGCAACATGACCATAACCACGTATTCAGTAACATGACCATAGCCAAGCCATATTGAGCATAACATGACCATAGCCACGATTCAGTAACATGACCATAGCCACGATTGAATAACATGACCATAGCCACGATTCAGTAACATAAACATAGCCATGAATCAGTAACATGACCATAGCAATGATTGAGTAACATGACCATAGCCACGATTCAGGAAAATGACCATAGCCACGATTCAGTAAAATGACCATAGCCACGATTCAGTAAGATGACAATAGCAACGATTCAGCAGCATGAACATAGCCACTATTCAGTAACATGACCATAGCCACGGTTGAGTAACATGACCATAGCCACTATTCAGTAACATGACCATAGCCACGATTCAGTAACATGACCATAGCCACGATTGAGCAACATGACCATAGCCACGATTCAGCAACATGACCATAGCCACAATTCAGCAACATGACCATAGCCACGATTCAGTAACATGACCATAGCCACGATTGAGCAACATGACCATAGCCAACATTGAGTAACATGACCATAGCCACGATTCAGTAACATGACCATAGCCACGATTCAGTAAAATGACCATAGCCACGATTCAGTAAAATGACCATAGCCACGGTTCAGTAAGATGACAATAGCCACGCTTGAGTAACATGACCATAGCCACGATTCAGTAACATGACCATAGCCATGTTGAGCAACATGACCATAGCCATTTATTCAGCAACATGACCATAGCCACGATTCAGCAACATGACCATAGCCATGATTCAGTAACATGACCATAGCCATGTTCAGCAACATGACCATAGCTCGCGATTCAGCAACATGACCATAGCCACGATTCAGCAACATGACCATAGCCACGATTCAGTAACATGACCATAACCAAGGTTGAGCAACATGACCATAGCCACGGTTGAGTAACATGACCATAGCCACGATTCAGTAACATGACCATAGCCAAGGTTGAGCATCATGACCATAGCCATTATTCAGTAACATGACCATAGCCACGATTCAGTAACATGACCATAGCCAAGGTTGAGTATCATGACCATAGCCATTGTTGAGTAACATAACCATAGCCACGGTTGAATAACATGACCATAGCCACGATTCAGTAACATAACCATAGCCATGAATCAGTAACATGACCATAGCAATGATTGAGTAACATGACCATAGCCACGATTCAGGAAAAAATGACCATAGCCAGTATATACCATATTCATTCAAACATGACCATAGCCACGATTCAGTAAGATGACAATAGCCAACGATTCAGCAACATGAACATAGCCACTATTCAGTAACATGACCATAGCCACGGATTCAGTAACATGACCATAGCCACGCATTTTGAGTAACATGACCATAGCCACGATTCAGTAACATGACCATAGCCACGATTGAGTAACATGACCATAGCCACGATTCAGCAACATGACCATAGCCACAATTCAGCAACATGACCATAGCCACGATTCAGTAACATGACCATAGCCAAGGTTGAGCAACATGACCATAGCCATGGTTGAGTAACATGACCATAGCCATGATTCAGTAACATGACCATAGCCACGTTGAGCAACATGACCATAGCCACGATTCAGTAAAATGACCATAGCCACTATTCAGTAAGATGACAATAGCCACGCATTCAGTAACATGACCATAGCGACGATTCAGCAACATGACCATAGCCACGATTGAGCAACATAACCATAGCCACGATTCAGTAACATGACCATAGCCACGATTCAGTAACATGACCATAGCCACGATTCAGTTAACATGACCATAACCATAATTGAGCAACATGACCATAGCCACGGTTGAGTAACATGACCATAGCCACGATTCAGTAACATGACCATAGCCACGATTCAGCAACATGACCATAGCCACGATTCAGTAAACATGACCATAGCCACGATTCAGTAAGATGACAATAGACACACTTGAGTAACATGACCATAGCCACGATTCAGTAACATGACCATAGCCATAATTGAGTAAACATGACCATAGCCACGATTCAGTAACATGACCATAGCCATGATTCAGTAACATGACCATAGCCACGATTGAGCAAACATGACCATAGCCACGATTCAGTAACATGACCATAGCCACGATTCAGTAACATGACCATAGCCACGATTCAGCAACATGACCATAGCCACGGTTCAGTAACATGACCATAGCCACGGTTGAGCAACATGACCATAGCCACGATTCAGCAACATGACCATAGCCACGATTGATTAACATGACCATAGCCACGATTGAATAACATGACCATAGCTAAGATTCAGTAACATGACCATAGCCATGATTCAGTAACATGACCATAGCCACGATTGAGTAATCATGACCATAGCCACGATTCAGCAAAATGACCATAGCCACAATTCAGTAACATGACAATAGCCACGATTCAGCAACATGACCATAGCAACGATTCAGCAACATGACCATAGCCACGATTCAGTAACATGACCATAGCCAAGGTTGAGCATCATGACCATAGCCACGATTCAGCAACATGACCATAGCCACGATTGAATAACATGACCATAGCCACGATTCAGTAACATGACCATAGCCATGAATTCAGTAACATGACCATAGCCATGATTCAGTAACATGACCATAGCAACGATTCAGTAAAATGACCATAGCCACGATTCAGTAACATGACCATAGCCATGATTCAGTAACATGACCATAGCAACGATTCAGCAGCATGAACATAGCCAAAATTCAGTAACATGACCATAGCCACGGTTGAGTAACATGACCATAGCCACGATTGAGTAACATGACCATAATACGATTCAGTAACATGACCATAGCCACGATTGAGCAACATGACCATAGCCAACGATTCAGCAACATGACCATAGCCACAATTCAGTAACATGACCATAGCCACGATTCAGTAACATGACCATAACCATTTATTCAGCAACATGACCATAGCCATGATTCAGTAACATGACCATAGCCACGATTCAGCAACATGACCATAGTGACGATTCAGTAACATGACCATAGCCACGATTCAGCAAAATGACCATAGCCACGCATTCAGCCAAAAAAAATGACCATAGCCACGATTCAGTAACATGACCATAGCCATGAATCAGCAGCATAAACATAGCCACTATTCAGTAAACATGACCATAGCCACGATTCAGTAACATGACCATAGCCACGATTCAGTAACATGACCATAGCCGACGATTCAGTAACATGACCATAGCCACATTGAGCAACATGACCATAGCCACGATTCAGTAACATGACCATAGCCACGATTCAGTAACATGACCATAGCCACGATTCAGTAACATGACCATACCCACGATTCAGTAACATGACCATAGTTGCGTATTCAGTAACATGACCATAGCCATGATTCAGTAACATGACCATAGAAACGATTCAGTAATATGACCATAGCCACGATTGAGCAACATGACCATAGAAACGATTCAGTAACATGACCATAGCCATGATTCAGTAACATGACCATAGCCACGATTCAGTAACATGACCATAGCCAAGTATTGAGCAACATGACCATAGCCACTATTCAGTAACATGACCATAGCCATGATTCAGTAACATGACCATAGCCATGATTCAGTAAAATGACCATAGCCACGATTCAGTAAAATGACCATAGCCACGATTCAGTAACATGACCATAGCCACTGTTGAGTAACATGACCATAGCGACAATTCAGTAACATGACCATAGCCATGATTCAGTAACATGACCATAGCCACGATTCAGTAACATGACCATAGCCACGATTCAGTAACATGACCATAGCCACGATTCAGTAACATGACCATAGCCATGATTCAGTAACATGACCATAGCCACGGTTGAATAACATGACCATAGCCACGATTCAGTAACATAAACATAGCCATGAATCAGTAACATGACCATAGCCATGATTGAGTAACATGACCATAGCAACGATTCAGAAAAAATGACCATAGCCACGATTCAGTAACATGACCATAGTCACTATTCAGTAAGATGACAATAGAAACGATTCAGCAGCATGACCATAGCCAAAATTCAGTAACATGACAATAGCCACGATTGAGTAACATGACCATAGCCACGATTGAGTAACATGACCATAGCCACATTCAGTAACATGACCATAGCCACCGTTGAGCAACATGACCATAGCCACGATTCAGCAACATGACCATAGCCACAATTCAGCAACATGACCATAGCCACGATTCAGTAACATGACCATAACCAAGATTGAGCAACATGACCATAGCCATGATTCAGTAACATGACCATAGCCATGATTGAGTAACATGACCATAGCCACGATTCAGTAACATGACCATAGTCACGATTCAGTAAAATGACCATAGCCACGGTTCAGTAACATGACCATAGCCACGATTCAGTAACATGACCATAGCCACAATTCAGTAACATGACCATAGCCATGTTGAGCAACATGACCATAGCCACGATTCAGCAACATGACCATAGCCAATGATTCAGTAACATGACCATAGCCACGATTCAGCAACATGACCATAGCCACGATTCAGTAACATGACCATAGCCACGATTCAGTAACATGACCATAGCCAAAGGTTGAGCATCATGACCATAGCCATTGTTCAGTGACATGACCATAGCCAATTGAGCAACATGACCATAGCCACGATTCAGCAACATGACCATAGCCATGAATCAGTAACATGACCATAGCCATGATTGAGTAACATGACCATAGCAACGATTCAGGAAAATGACCATAGCCACGATTCAGTAAAATGACCATAGCCACGATTCAGTAACATGACCATAGCAACCATTCAGCAACATGACCATAGCCAAAATTCAGTAACATGACCATAGCCACGTTCAGTAACATGACCATAGCCACGATTCAGTAACATGACCATAGCCACGATTCAGTAACATGACCATAGCCACGATTGAGCAACATGACCATAGCCACGATTCAGTAACATGACCATAGCCACGATTCAGCAACATGACCATAGCCACGATTCAGTAACATGACCATAGCCACGATTGAGCAACATGACCATAGCCATGGTTGAGTAACATGACCATAGCCATGATTCAGTACCATGACCATAGCCACGATTCAGTAAAATGACCATAGCCACGATTCAGTAAAATGACCATAGCCACGGTTCAGTAACATGACCATAGCCATGATTCAGTAACATGACCATAGCCACGATTCAGTAACATGACCATAGCCACGATTCAGCAACATGACCATAGCCACGTATTCAGTAACATGACCATAGTCACGATTCAGTAACATGACCATAGACACGATTCAGTAACATGACCATAGTGACGATTCAGTAACATGACCATAGCCACGATTCAGTAACATGACCATAGCCACGATTCAGTAACATTTGTGATTCAGTAACATGACCATAGCCACGGTTGAGTAACATGACCATAGCCACGATTGAGCAACATGACCATAGCCACGATTCAGTAACATGACCATAGCCATGATTGATTAACATGACCATAGCCACGATTGAGCAACATGACCATAGCCATTCAGTAACATGACCATAGCCATGATTCAGTAACATGACCATAGCCACGATTCAGTATCATGACCATAGCAACGATTCAGTAACATGACCATAGCCATAAAATTCAGTAACATGACCATAGCCACGATTCAGTAACATGACCATAGCCACGATTCAGTAACATGACCATAGCCACGATTCAGTAACATGACCATAGACAAGGTTCAGCAACATGACCATAGCCATTGTTGAGTAACATGACCATAGCCACGATTGAATAACATGACCATAGCCACGATTCAGTAACATGACCATAGCCATGATTCAGTAACACGACCATAGCCAATGATTCAGTAACATGACCATAGCTACGATTCAGTAACATGACCATAGCCACGATTCAGCAACATGACCATAGCCACTATTCAGTAACATGACCATAGCCACGATTCAGTAACATGACCATAGCCACTATTCAGTAACATGACCATAGCCACGATTCAGTAACATGACCATAGTCACGATTCAGCAACATGACCATAGCTACGATTCAGTAACATGACCATAGCCACGATTCAGCAACATGACCATAGCCACGATTCAGTAACATGACCATAGCCACGATTCAGTAACATGACCATAGCCATGATTCAGTAACATGACCATAGCCACGATTCAGTAACATGACCATAGCCACGATTCAGTAACATGACCATAGTCACGATTCAGTAATATGACCATAGCCACGATTCAGTAACATGACCATAGCCACGATTCAGTAACATGACCATAGCCACGATTCAGTAACATGACCATAGCCACGATTCAGCAACATGACCATAGCCACGATTCAGTAACATGACCATAGCCACGATTCAGCAACATGACCATAGCCACGATTCAGTAACATGACCATAGCCACCATTGAGTAACATGACCATAGCCACGATTCAGTAACATGACCATAGCCACGATTCAGTAACATGACCATAGCCACGATTCATTAACATGACCATAGCCACGATTCAGTAACATGACCATAGCCACGATTCAGTAAAATGACCATAGCCACGATTCAGCAACATGACAATAGCCACGTTGAGTAACATGACCATAGCCACGATTCAGTAACATGACCATAGCCACGATTCAGCAACATGACCATAGCCATGATTCAGTAACATGACCATAGCCATGATTCAGTAACATGACCATAGCCACGATTCAGTAACATGACCATAGTGACGATTCAGTAACATGACCATAGCCACGATTCAGTAACATGACCATAGCCACGATTCAGTAACATGACCATAGCCACGATTCAGTAACATGACCATAGCCACGATTCAGCAACATGACCATAGCCACGATTCAGTAACATGACCATAGCCATGATTCAGTAACATAACCATAGCCACGATTTAGTAATGACCATAGCCACGATTCAGTAAAAATGACCATAGAAACGATTCAGTAATATGTCCATAGCCCGATTCAGTAACATGACCATAGCCACAATTCAGTAACATGACCATAGCCACGATTCAGTAACATGACCATAGCCAAGATTCAGCATCATGACCATAGCCATTGATTCAGTAACATGACCATAGCCACTATTCAATAACATGACCATAGCCACGATTCAGTAACATGACCATAGCCATGATTCAGTAACATGACCATAGCAACGATTCAGTAACATGACCATAGCAATGATTCAGTAACATGACCATAGCCACAATTCAGGAAAATGACCATAGCCACGATTCAGTAAGGTGACAATAGCAACGATTCAGCAGCATGACCATAGCGACAATTCAGTAACATGACCATAGCCACGATTCAGTAACATGACCATAGCCACATTCAGTAACATGACCATAGCCACGATTCAGTAACATGACCATAGCCACGTTGAGTAACATGACCATAGCCACGATTCAGCAACATGACCATAGCCACGATTCAGTAACATGACCATAGCCACGATTCAGTAACATGACCATAGCCAGATTCAGTAACATGACCATAGCCATGGTTCAGTAACATGACCATAGCCACGATTCAGGAAAAATGACCATAGCCACGATTCAGTAACATGACCATAGCCATGATTCAGTAACATGACCATAGCCATGATTCAGTAAACATGACCATAGCGACGATTCAGTAACATGACCATAGCCATGATTCAGTAACATGACCATAGCCACGATTCAGTAACATGACCATAGCCGATTCAGTAACATGACCATAGCCACGATTCAGTAACATGACCAAAGCCAAGGTTGAGCAACATGACCATAGTTAGCGATTGAGTAACATGACCATAGCCATGATTCAGTAACATGACCATAGCCACGATTCAGTAAAATGACCATAGCCACGATTCACCATAAACATGACCATAACCACGATTCAGTAACATGACCATAGCCACGATTCAGTAACATGACCATAGCCACGATTCAGTAACATGACCATAGCCACGGATTGAGTAACATGACCATAGCCACGATTCAGTCAACATGACCATAGCCATTATTCAGTAACATGACCATAGCCACGATTCAGTAACATGACCATAGCCACACTATTCAGTAACATGACCATAGCCACGATTTAATAACATGACCATAGCCACAATTCAGTAACATGACCATAGCCACGATTGAGTAACATGACCATAGTCAAGATTCAGTAACATGACCATAGCCATGATTCAGCAACATGACCATAGCCATGATTCAGTAACATGACCATAGCCAAGATTGAGTAACATGACCATAGCCACGATTCAGTAACATGATCATAGCCACAATTCAGTAACATGACCATAGCCACGGTTCAGTAACATGACCATAGCCACGATTCAGTAACATGACCATAGCCACGATTCAGCAACATGACCATAGCCACGATTCAGTAACATGACCATAGCAACGATTCAGTAACATGACCATAGCCACGATTCAGTAACATGACCATAGCCACGATTGAGCAACATGACCATAGCCACGATTCAGTAACATGACCATAGTCACGATTCAGTAACATGACCATAGCCACGATTCAGTAACATGACCATAGCCACGATTCAGTAACATGACCATAGCCACGATTCAGTAACATGAACATAGCACGATTCAGTAACATGACCATAGCCACGATTCAGTAGCATGACCATAGCCACGGTTCAGCAGCATGACCATAGCCACGATTCAGTAACATGACCATAGCCACGGTTGAGTAACATGACCATAGCCACGATTCAGTAACATGACCATAGCCACGATTCAGAAACATGACCATAGCCACGATTGAGCAACATGACCATAGAAACGATTCAGTAACATGTCCATAGCCACGATTGAGCAACATGACCATAGCCACAATTCAGCAACATGACCATAGATTCAGTAACATGACCATAGCCACGATTCAGTAACATGACCATAGCCACGATTCAGTAACATGACCATAGCCATGATTGAGCAACATGACCATAGCCGTGATTGAGCAACATGACCATAGCCAATACATTTAGTAACATGACCATAGCCACAATTCAGTAACATGACCATAGCCACGATTCAGGGACATGACCATAGCCATGATTCAGTAACATGACCATAGCCACTGTTGAGTAACATGACCAAAGCCACGATTCAGCAACATGATCATAGCCACAATTCAGTAGTATGACAATAGACCGATTAAGTAACTATGACCATCACGGATCATAACATGACCATAGCCACGATTCAGTAACATGACCATAGCCACGATGAGCAACATGACCATAGCCGCAATTCAGTAACATGACCATAGCCACGATTGAGTAACATGACCATATCCACGATTCAGTAACATGACCATAGCCATGATTCAGTAACATGACCATAGCCATGATTCAGCAACATGACCATAGCCACGATTGAATAACATGACCAATAGCCACGATTCAGTAAAATAACCATAGCCATGAATTCAGTAACATGACCATAGCCACGATTGAGCAACATGAAAATAGCCACGATTCAGCAACATGACCATAGCCACGGTTCAGTAACATGACCATAGCCACGATTCAGTAACATGACCATAGCCATGATTAAGCGACATGACCATAGCCATGATTGAATAACATGACCATAGCCACGATTCAGTAACATGACCATAGCCACGATTCAGCAACATGACCATAGTCACGATTGAGCGTCATGACCATAGCCACGATTCAGTAACATGACCATAGCAAGAATTGAGTAACATGACCATAGCCACGATTCAGTAACATGACCATAGCCACGATTCAGCAACATGACCATAGCCACGATTCAGTGACATGACCATAGCCACAATTCAGTAACATGACCATAACCGCATTTGAGTAACATAATCATAGCCACGATTCAGTAACATGACCATAGCCACGATTCAGTAACATGACCATAGCCATGATTCAGTAACATGACCATAGCCACGATTGAGTAACATGACCATAGTCGCGATTGAGCAACATGACCATAGCCGCAATTCATTAACATGACCATAGCCACGATTCAGTAACATGACCATAGCCACGATTCAGCAGCATGACCATAGCCACAATTCAGTAACATGACCATAGCCACGATTCAGTAACATGACCATAGCCACGATTCAGTAACATGACCATAGCCACAATTCAGTAACATGACCATAGCCACGATTCAGTAACATGACCATAGTCAAGATTCACTGACATGACCATAGCCACGATTCAGCGACATGACCATAGCCACGATTCAGTAACATGACCATAGCAACGGTTGAGTAACATGACCATAGCCACGATTCAGTAACATGACCATAGCCATGATTGGAGTAACATGACCATAGCCACGATTCAGTAACATGACCATAGCCACGATTCAGTAACATGACCATAGCCATGATTCAGTAACATGACCATAGCCATGATTCAGTAACATGACCATAGCCACGATTCAGTAACATGACCATAGCCCATGATTCAGCAACATGACCATAGCCACGATTGAGATTCAGCAACATGACCATAGCCACGATTCAGCAACATGACCATAGCCACGATTCAGTAACATGACCATAGCCACGGTTCAGTAACATGACCATAGCCACGATTCAGTAACATGACCATAGCCACGATTCAGTAACATGACCATAGCCACGATTCAGTAACATGACCATAGCCACGATTCAGTAACATGACCATAGCCACGATTTAGTAATGACCATAGCCACGATTCAGCGACATGACAATAGAAACGATTCAGTAACATGTCCATAACCACATTTGAGTAACATAACCATAGCCACCATTCAGTAACATGACCAATAGCCTCGATTCAGAAACATGACCATAGCCACGATTCAGCAACATGACCATAGCCACGATTCAGTAACATGACCATAGCAACGGTTGAGCAACATGACAATAGCCACGATTGAGTAACATGACCATAGCCATAATTCAGTAACATGACCATAGCCACGATTCAGTAACATGACCATAGCAACGATTCAGTAACATGACCATAGCCATGATTCAGTAACATGACCATAGCCACGGTTGAGTAACATGACCATAGCCACGATTCAGTAACATGAGCATAGCCACAATTCAGTAATATGACCATAGCCACGATTGAGTAACATGACCATAGCCACGATTCAGTAACATGACCATAGCCACGATTCAGTAACGTGACAATAACCACGATTGAGTAACATGACCAAAGCCACGATTCAGTAACATGACCATAGCCACGATTCAGTAACATGACCATAGTCATGATTCAGTAACATGACCATAGCCACGATTCAGTAACATGACCATAGCCACGATTCAGCAACATGACCATAGCCACGATTCAGTAACATGACCATAGCCACAATTCAGTAGTATGACAATAGCCTCGATTAAGTAACATGACCATAGCCACGAATCAGTAACATGACCATAGCCACGATTCAGTAACATGACCATAGCCACGATTGAGCAACATGACAATAGTTGCGATTGAGCAACATGACCATAGCCGCAATTCAGTAACATGACCATAGCCACGATTCAGTAACATGACCATAGCCACGATTCAGTAACATGACCATAGTCATGATTCAGTAACATGACCATAGCCACGGTTGAGTATCATGACCATAGCCACGATTCAGTAACATGAGCATAGCCACAATTCAGTAATATGACCATAGCCACGATGCAGCAACATGACCATAGCCATTATTCAGTAACATGACCATAGCCACGATTAAGTAAAATGACCATAGGCACTATTCAGTAACATGACCATAGCCATGACCATAGCTATTCAGTAAAATGACCATAGACCAGCAAATTCAGTAACATGACCATAGTCACGATTCAGTAACATGACCATAGCCACGATTCAGCGACATGACCATAGCCACGATTCAGTAACATGACCATAGCCACGATTCAGTAACATGACCATAGCTACTGTTGAGTAACATGACCAAAGCCACGATTCAGCGACATAATCATAGCCACAATTCAGTAGTATGACAATAGCCTCGATTCAGTAACATGACCATAGCCACGATTCAGTAACATGAAAATGACCATAGCCACGATTCAGTAACATGACCATAGCCACGATTCAGTAACATGACCATAGCCACGATTCAGTAACATGACCATAGCCACGATTCAGCAACATGACCATAACCACGATTGAGAAACATGACCAAAGCGACGATTCAGTAACATGACCATAGCCACGATTCAGTAACATGACCATAGCCACGATTCAGTAACATGACCATAGCCACGATTCAGTAACATGAACATAACCACGGTTGAGTAACATGACCATAGCCACGATTCAGTAACATGACCATAGCCACGATTCAGCAGCATGCCCATAGCCACGATTCAGCAGCATGACCATAGCCACGATTCAGTAACATGACAATAGCCGTTTAACATGACCATAACATGTCCATACATGACCACGATTCAGTAACATGACCATAGCCACGATTCAGTAACATGACCATAGCCACGATTCAGTAACATGACAATAGAAACGATTCAGTAACATGTCCATAGCCGCGATTGAGCAACATGACCATGAGCAATTGAGCAACATGACAATAGTTGCAATTGAGCAACATGACCATAGCCACAATTCAGTAACATGACCATAGCCACGATTCAGTAACATGACCATAGCCACGATTCAGTAACATGACCATAGCCATGATTCAGTAACATGACCATAGCCACGATTGAGCAACATGACCATAGCCACGATTCAGTAACATGACCATAGCCACAATTCAGTAACATGACCATAGCCACGATGCAGCGACATGACCATAGACATGATTCAGTAACATGACCATAGCCACTGTTGAGTAACATGACCAAAGCCACGATTCAGCGACATGATCATAGCCACAATTCAGTAGTATGACAATAGCCTCGATTAAGTAACATGACCATAGCCACGATTCAGTAACATGACCATAGCCACAATTCAGTAACATGACCATAGCCACGATTCAGTAACATGACCATAGCCACGGTTCAGTAACATGACCATAGCCACGATTCAGTAACATGACCATAGCCACGATTCATTCACCATAGCCACGATTCAGTAACATGACCATAGCCACGATTCAGTAACATGACCATAGCCACTGATTCAGTAACATGACCATAGCCACGATTCAGTAACATGACCATAGCCACGATTCAGTAACATGACCATAGCCACGATTCAGCAACATGACCATAGCCACGATTCAGTAACATGACCATAGCCACGATTCAGTAACATGATGATTCAGTAACATGACCATAGCCACGGTTGAGCAACATGACCATAGCCCCGATTGAGCAACATGACCATAGCCACGATTCAGTAACATGACCATAGCCACGATTCAGTAACATGACCATAGTCATGATTGAGATTCAGTAACATGACCATAGCCATGATTCAGTAACATGACCATAGCCACGATTCAGTAACATGACCATAGCCACGATTCAGTAACATGACCATAGCCACGACTTCAGTAACATGACACATAGCTGACCGATTCAGTAACATGACCATAGCAACGGTTGAGTAACATGACCATAGCCACGATTCAGTAACATGACCATAGCCACGATTCAGCAACATGACCATAGCCACGATTCAGTAACATGACCATAGCCACGATTCAGTAACATGACCATAGCAACGGTTGAGTAACATGACCATAGCCACGATTCAGTAACATGACAATAGCCACGGTGGAGTAACATGACCATAGCCACGATTCAGTAACATGACCATAGCCACGATTCAGTAACATGACCATAGCCATGATTCAGTAACATGACCATAGCCATGATTCAGTAACATGACCATAGCCACGATTCAGTAACATGACCATAGCCACGATTCAGTAACATGACCATAGCCACGATTCAGTAACATGACCATAGCCACGATTCAGTAACATGACCATAGCCACGGTTCAGTAACATGACCATAGCCACGATTCAGTAACATGACCATAGCCACGATTCAGTAACATGACCATAGCCACGATTCAGTAACATGACCATAGCCACGATTCAGTAACATGACCATAGCCACGATTCAGTAACATGACCATAGCCACGATTCAGCAACATGACCATAGAAACAATTCAGCAACATGACCATAGCTACGATTCAGTAACATAACCATAGCCACGATTCAGTAACATGACCATAGCCACGATTCAGTAACATGACCATAGCCACGATTCAGTAACATGACCATAGCCACGATTCAGTAACATGACCATAGCCACTATTCAATAACATGACCATAGCCAGGATTCAGTAACATGACCATAGCCACGATTCAGTAACATGACCATAGCCACGATTCAGTAACATGACCATAGCCATGATTCAGTAACATGACCATAGCTACTGTTGAGTAACATGACCAAAGCCACGATTCAGTAACATGACCATAGCCACGATTCAGTAGACCATATGACAATAGCCATAGCGATTCAGTAACATGACCATAGCCACGATTCAGTAACATGACCATAGCAAACAATTCAGTAACATGACCATAGCCATGATTCAGTAACATGACCATAGCCACGATTGAGTAACATGACCAAAGCCACGATTCAGTAACATGACCATAGCCAACATGATTCAGTAACATGACCATAGCCACGGTTCAGTAACATGACCATAGCCGCAATTCAGTAACATGACCATAGCCACGATTCAGTAACATGACCATAGCCACGGATTCAGTAACATGACCATAGCCACGATTCAGTAACATGACCATAGCCACGATTCAGTAACATGACCATAGCCATGATTCAGTAACATGACCATAGCCACTGATTGAGTAACATGACCAAAGCCACGATTCAGTAACATGATCATAGCCACAGTTCAGTAGTATGACAATAGCCACGATTCAGTAACATGACCATAGCCACGAATCAGTAACATGACCATAGCCACGATTCAGTAACATGACCATAGCCACTATTCAATAACATGACCATAGCCAGGATTCAGTAACATGACCATAGCCACAATTCAGTAACATGACCATAGCCACGATTCAGTAACATGACCATAGCCATGATTCAGTAACATGACCATAGCTACGATTCAGTAACATGACCATAGCCACGATTCAGTAACATGACCATAGCCACAATTCAGTAACATGACCATAGCCACGATTCAGTAACATGACCATAGCCACGATTCAGTAACATGACCATAGCCACCGATTCAGTAACATGACCATAGCCAATTCAGTAACATGACCATAGCCATGATTCAGTAACATGACCATAGCCACTGATTGAGTAACATGACCATAGCCACGATTCAGTAACATGACCATAGCCACGATTCAGTAACATGACCATAGATGCGATTGAGTAACATGACCATAGCCACAATTCAGTAACATGACCATAGCCACGATTCAGTAACATGACCATAGCCACGATTCAGTAACATGACCATAGCCACGATTCAGTAACATGACCATAGCCATGATTCAGCGACATGACCATAGCCATGATTCAGTAACATGACCATAGCCACTGTTGAGTAACATGACCATAGCCACGATTCAGTAACATGACCATAGCCACAATTCAGTACATGACAATAGACAATCGATTCAGTAACATGACCATAGCCACGAATCAGCAACATGACCATAGCCACGATTCAGAAACATGACCATAGCCACGATTGAGCAACATGACAATAGTTGTGATTCAGCAACATGACCATAGCCACAATTCAGTAACATGACCATAGCCACGATTCAGTAAACATGACCATAGCCACGATTCAGTAACATGACCATAGCCATGATTCATTAACATGACCATAGCCACGGTTGAGTAACATGACCATAGCCATGATTCAGTAACATGACCATAGCCACAATTCAGTAACATGACCATAGCCACGATGCAGCGACATGACCATAGCCATGATTCAGTAACATGACCATAGCCACGGTTTAGTAACATGACCATAGCCATGATTTAGTAACATGACCATAGCCACGATTCAGTAACATGACAATAACCACGATTGAGTAACATGACCAAAGCCACGATTCAGTAACATGACCATAGCCACGATTCAGTAACATGACCATAGCCACGATTCAGTAACATGACCATAGCCACGATTCAGTAACATGACCATAAAAACGGTTGAGTAACATGACCATAGCCACGATTCAGTAACATGACCATAGCCACGATTCAGTAACATGACCATAGCCACGATTCAGTAACATGACCATAGCCACGATTGAGCAACATGAAAATAGTCACGATTGAGCAACATGACCATAGCCACAATTCAGTAACATGACCATAGCCACGATTCAGTAACATGACCATAGCCGCGGTTGAGCAACATGACCATAGCCGCGATTGAGCAACATGACCATAGCCGTGGTTGAGCAACATGACCATAGCCACGATTCAGTAACATGACCATAGCCACGATTCAGTAACATGACCATAGCCACGATTCAGTAACATGACCATAACCACGATTTAATAATGACCATAGCCACGATTCAGTGACATGACAATAGCCACAATTCAGTAACATGTCCATAGCCACGAATTTGAGTAACATAATCATAGCCACGATTCAGTAACATGACCATAGCCATTATTCAGTAACATGACCATAGACACAATTCAGTAACATGACCATAGCCACGATTGAGCAACATGACCATAGCCACAATTCAGCAACATGACCATAGCCGCAATTCATTAACATGACCATAGCCACGATTCAGTAACATGACCATAGCCACGATTCAGTAACATGACCATAGCCACGATTCAGCGACATGACAATAGCCACGATTCAGTAACATGTCCATACTCACGATTCAGTAACATGACCATAGCCACGATTTAGTAATGACCATAGCCACGATTCAGTAACATGACAATAGAAACGATTCAGTAACATGACCATAGCCACGATGCAGCGACATGACCATAGCCATGATTCAGTAACATGACCATAGCTACTGTTGAGTAACATGACCAAAGCCACGATTCAGCGACATAATCATAGCCACAATTCAGTAGTATGACAATAGCCTCGATTCAGTAACATGACCATAGCCACGATTCAGTAACATGACCATAGCCACTATTCAATAACATGACCATAGCCAGGATTCAGTAACATGACCATAGCCACAATTCAGTAACATGACCATAGCAACGATGCAGCGACATGACCATAGCCATGATTCAGTAACATGACCATAGCTACTGTTGAGTAACATGACCAAAGCCACGATTCAGCGACATAATCATAGCCACAATTCAGTAGTATGACAATAGCCTCGATTAAGTAACATGACCATAGCCACGATTCAGTAACATGACCATAGCCACGATTCAGTAACATGACCATAGCCACTATTCAGTAACATGACCATAGCCACGATTCAGTAACATGACCATAGCCACAATTCAGTAACATGACCATAGCAACGATGCAGCGACATGACCATAGCCATGATTCAGTAACATGACCATAGCTACTGTTGAGTAACATGACCATAGCCACGATTCAGCGACATGACCATAGCCACGATTCAGTAGTATGACAATAGCCACGGTTTAGTAACATGACCATAGCCGCAATTCAGTAACATGACCATAGCCATGATTCAGTAACATGACCATAGCCACTGTTGAGTAACATGACCAAAGCGACGATTCAGTAACATGATCATAGCCACGATTCAGTAACATGACCATAGCCACGGTTGAGTAACATGACCATAGAAGCAATTCAGTAACATGACCATAGCCACGATTCAGTAACATGACCATAGCCGCGGTTCAGTTACTTGAGCATAGCCACGATTCAGTAACATGACCATAGCCACGATTCAGTAACATGACCATAGCCACGATTCAGTAACATGACCATAGCCACGGTTGAGTAACATGACCATAGCCACGATTCAGTAACATGACAATAGCCACGGTGGAGTAACATGACCATAGCCACGATTCAGTAACATGACCATAGCCACGATTCAGCAGCATGACCATAGCCACGATTCAGCAGCATGACCATAGCCACGATTCAGCAACATGACAATAGCCACGATTCAGTAACATGACCATAGCCACGATTCAGTAACATGACCATAGCCACGATTTAGTAAATGACCATAGCCACGATTCAGTAACATGACCATAGAAACGATTCAGTAACATGACCATAACCGCGATTGAGCAACATGACAATAGTTGACCATATTGAGCAACATGACCATAGCCACAATTCAGTAACATGACCATAGCCACGATTCAGTAACATGACCATAGCCACGATTCAGTAACATGACCATAGCCACGATTGAGCAACATGACCATAGCCATGATTGAGCAACATGACCATAGCCACGATTTAGTAACATGAGCATAGCCACAATTCAGTAACATGACCATAGCCACGATGCAGCGACACGACCATAGACATGATTCAGTAACATGACCATAGCCACGGTTGAGTATCATGACCATAGCCATGATTCAGTAACATGAGCATAGCCACAATTCAGTAATATGACCATAGCCACGATCAACATGACCATAGCCATGATTCAGTAACATGACCATAGCCACGGTTTAGTAACATGACCATAGCCATGATTTAGTAACATGACCATAGCCACGATTCAGTAACATGACAATAACCACGATTGAGTAACATGACCAAAGCCACGATTCAGCGACATGATCATAGCCACAATTCAGTAGTATGACAATAGCCTCGATTAAGTAACATGACCATAGCCACGATTCAGCGACATGACCATAGCCACGATTCAGAAACATGACCATAGATGCGGTTGAGTAACATGACCATAGCCGCAATTCAGTAACATGACCATAGCCACGATTCAGTAACATGACCATAGCCACGGTTCAGTAACATGACCATAGCCATGATTCAGTAACATGACCATAGCCACGATGCAGCAACACATGACCATAGCCATGATTCAGTAACATGACCATAGCCACTGTTGAGTAACATGACCAAAGCCACGATTCAGCAACATGATCATAGCCACAATTCAGTAGTATGACAATAGCCTCGATTCAGTAACATGACCATAGCCACGAATCAGCGACATGACCATAGCCACGATTCAGAAACATGACCATAGCCACGGTTGAGCAACATGACAATAGCCACGATTGAGCAACATGACCATAGCCACAATTCAGTAACATGACCATAGCCACGATTCAGTAACATGACCATAGCAACGATTCAGCGACATGACCATAGTCATGATTCATTAACATGACCATAGCCACGGTTGAGTATCATGACCATAGCCATGATTCAGTAACATGAGCATAGCCACAATTCAGTAATATGACCATAGCCACGATGCAGCGAAATGACCATAGCCATGATTCAGTAACATGACCATAGCCACGGTTTAGTAACATGACCATAGCCATGATTTAGTAACATGACCATAGCCACGATTCAGTAACATGACAATAACCACGATTGAGTAACATGACCAAAGCCACGATTCAGCAACATGACCATAGCCACGATTCAGTAACATGACCATAGCCACGATTCAGCGACATGACCATAGCCGTGATTCAGTAACATGACCATAAAAACGGTTGAGTAACATGACCATAGCCACGATTCAGTAACATGACCATAGCCACGATTCAGTAACATGACCATAGCCACGATTCAGTAACATGACCATAGCCACGGTTGAGCAACATGAAAATAGTCGCGATTGAGCAGCATGACCATAGCCGCAATTCAGTAACATGACCATAGCCACGATTCAGTAACATGACCATAGCCACGGTTGAGCAACATGACCATAGCCATGGTTGAGCAAATGACCATGACCAACATGACCATTCAGATTCAGTAACATGACCATAGCCACGATTCAGTAACATGACCATAGCCACGATTCAGTAACATGACCATAACCACGATTTAATAATGACCATAGCCACGATTCAGTGACATGACAATAGCCACAATTCAGTAACATGTCCATAACCGCATTTGAGTAACATGATCATAGCCACGATTCAGTAACATGACCATAGCCACGATTCAGTAACATGACCATAGACACAATTCAGTAACATGACCATAGCCGCGCTTGAGCAACATGACAATAGTCGCGATTGAGCAACATGACCATAGCCGCAATTCATTAACATGACCATAGCCACGATTCAGTAACATGACCATAGCCACGATTCAGCAGCATGACCATAGCCACGATTCAGCGACATGACAATAGCCACGATTCAGTAACATGTCCATACTCACGATTCAGTAACATGACCATAGCCACGATTTAGTAATGACCATAGCCACGATTCAGCGACATGACAATAGAAACGATTCAGTAACATGACCATAGCCACGATGCAGCGACATGACCATAGCCATGATTCAGTAACATGACCATAGCTACTGTTGAGTAACATGACCAAAGCCACGATTCAGCGACATAATCATAGCCACAATTCAGTAGTATGACAATAGCCACGATTCAGTAACATGACCATAGCCACGATTCAGTAACATGACCATAGCCACTATTCAATAACATGACCATAGCCAGGATTCAGTAACATGACCATAGCCACAATTCAGTAACATGACCATAGCCAACGATGCAGCATAGACATGACCATAGCCATGATTCAGTAACATGACCATAGCTACTGTTGAGTAACATGACCAAAGCCACGATTCAGTAACATAATCATAGCCACAATTCAGTAGTATGACAATAGCCTCGATTCAGTAACATGACCATAGCCACGAATCAGTAACATGACCATAGCCACGATTCAGTAACATGACCATAGCCACTATTCAGTAACATGACCATAGCCACGATTCAGTAACATGACCATAGCAACGATTCAGTAACATGACCATAGCCATGATTCAGTAACATGACCATAGCTACTGTTGAGTAACATGACCATAGCCACGATTCAGTAACATGACCATAGCCACGATTCAGTAACATGACCATAGCCACTATTCAGTAACATGACCATAGCCACGATTCAGTAACATGACCATAGCCACGATTCAGTAACATGACCATAGCCATGATTCAGTAACATGACCATAGCCACTGTTGAGTAACATGACCATAGCCACGATTCAGTAACATGACCATAGCCATGATTCAGTAACATGACCATAGCCACTGTTGAGTAACATGACCAAAGCCACGATTCAGCGACATGACCATAGCCACGATTCAGTAACATGACCATAGCCAGCGATTGAGTAACATGACCATAGAAGCAATTCAGTAACATGACCATAGCCACGATTCAGTAACATGACCATAGCCACGATTCAGTAACATGACCATAGCCACGATTCAGTAACATGACCATAGCCACGATTCAGCAACATGACCATAGCCACGATTCAGTAACATGACCATAGCAACGGTTGAGTAACATGACCATAGCCACGATTCAGTAACATGACCATAGCCACGATTCAGTAACATGACCATAGCCACGATTCAGTAACATGACCATAGCCACGATTCAGCAGCATGCCCATAGCCACGATTCAGCAGCATGACCATAGCCACGATTCAGTAACATGACAATAGCCACGTTTAGTAACATGACCATACCCACGATTCAGTAACATGACCATAGCCACGATTTAAATGACCATAGCCACGATTCAGTAACATGACCATAGAAACGATTCAGTAACATGTCCATAGCCATGTTCAGTAACATGACCATAGTTGCAATTGAGCAACATGACCATAGCCACAATTCAGTAACATGACCATAGCCACGATTCAGTAACATGACCATAGCGATTCAGTAACATGATTCAGTAACATGACCATAGCCACGATTCAGTAACATGACCATAGCCGTGATTGAGCAACATGACCGTAGCCACGATTCAGCAACATGACCATAGCCACGATTCAGTAACATGACCATAGCCACGATTTAGTAATGACCATAGCCACGATTCAGCAACATGACAATAGAAACGATTCAGTAATATGACCATAGCCACGGTTGAGCAACATGACCATAGCCACAATTCAGCAACATGACCATAGCCACGATTCAGTAACATGACCATAGCCACGATTCAGTAACATGACCATAGCCACGATTCAGCGACATGACCATAGCCGCGATTCAGTAACATGACCATAGCCACGATGCAGCGACATGACCATAGCCATGATTCAGTAACATGACCATAGCTACTGTTGAGTAACATGACCAAAGCCACGATTCAGCGACATGATCATAGCCACAATTCAGTAGTATGACAATAGCCACGATTCAGTAACATGACCATAGCCACGATTCAGTAACATGACCATAGACACTATTCAATAACATGACCATAGCCAGGATTCAGTAACATGACCATAGCCACAATTCAGTAACATGACCATAGCAACGACGATTCAGTAACATGACCATAGCCATGATTCAGTAACATGACCATAGCTACTGTTGAGTAACATGACCAAAGCCACGATTCAGTAACATGACCATAGCCACAATTCAGTAGTATGACAATAGCCTCGATTAAGTAACATGACCATAGCCACGATTCAGTAACATGACCATAGCCACGATTCAGTAACATGACCATAGCCACTATTCAGTAACATGACCATAGCCACAATTCAGTAACATGACCATAGCCACGATTCAGTAACATGACCATAGCCATGATTCAGTAACATGACCATAGCTACTGTTGAGTAACATGACCATAGCCACGATTCAGTAACATGACCATAGCCACGATTCAGTAACATGACCATAGCCACGATTCAGTAACATGACCATAGCCACAATTCAGTAACATGACCATAGCAACGATTCAATAACATGACCATAGCCATGATTCAGTAACATGACCATAGCCACATTCAGTAACATGACCATAGCCACGATTCAGTAACATGACCATAGCCATGATTCAGTAACATGATCATAGCCACTGTTGAGTAACATGACCAAAGCCACGATTCAGGAAAACATGACCATAGCCACGATTCAGTAACATGACCATAGCCACGATTGAGTAACATGACCATAGAATGATTCAGTAACATGACCATAGCCACGATTCAGTAACATGACCATAGCCACGATTCAGTAACATGACCATAGCCACGATTCAGTAACATGACCATATAGCGATTCATGTAGCGACATGACCATAGCCATGATTCAGTAACATGACCATAGCAACGGTTGAGTAACATGACCATAGCCACGATTCAGTAACATGACAATAGCCACGGTGGAGTAACATGACCATAGCCACGATTCAGTAACATGACCATAGCCAGGATTCAGCAGCATGCCCATAGCCACGATTCAGCAGCATGACCATAGCCACGATTCAGTAACATGACAATAGAAACGCATTCAGTAACATGACCATAGCCACGATTCAGTAACATGACCATAGCCACGATTTAGTAAATGACCATAGCCACGATTCAGTAACATGACATATAGAAACGATTCAGTAACATGACCATAGCCACTGTTGAGCAACATGACCATAGCCACGATTGAGCAACATGACCATAGCCACAATTCAGTAACATGACCATAGCCACGATTCAGTAACATGACCATAGCCACGATTCAGTAACATGACCATAGCCATGATTCAGTAACATGACCATAGCCACTGATTGAGCAACATGACCATAGCCACGATTCAGTAACATGACCATAGCCACGATTCAGTAAATGATGACCATACTCATTCAGTAACATAAATGACCATAGCCACGATTCAGTAACATGACCATAGAAACGATTCAGTAACATGACCATAGCCGCGGTTGAGCAACATGACAATAGTTGCAATTGAGCAACATGACCATAGCCACGATTCAGTAACATGACCATAGCCACGATTCAGTAACATGACCATAGAAGTCACATTCAGTAACATGACCATAGCGATTCAGTAACATGACCATAGCCACGATTGAGTAACATGACCATAGCCACGATTCAGTAACATGACCATAGCCACGATTCAGTAACATGACCATAGCCACGATTCAGCAACATGACCATAGCCACGATTCAGTAACATGACCATAGCCACGATTCAGTAACATGACCATAGCCACGATTCAGTAACATGACCATAGCCACGATTCAGTAAAATGACCATAGCCACGATTCAGTAACATGACCATAGCCACGATTCAGTAACATGACCATAGTCAAGATTCAGTAACATGACCATAGCCACGATTCAGTAACATGACCATAGCCACGATTCAGTAACATGACCATAGCCACGATTGAGTAACATGACCATAGCCACGATTCAGTAACATGACCATAGCCACGATTCAGTAACATGACCATAGCCACGATTCAGTAACATGACCATAGCCACGATTCAGTAACATGACCGTAGTCATGATTCAGCAACATGACCATAGCCATGATTCAGTAACATGACCATAGCCACGATTCAGTAACATGACCATAGCCACGATTCAGCAACATGACCATAGCCACGATTCAGTAACATGACCATAGCCACGATTCAGTAACATGACCATAGCCACGATTCAGTAACATGACCATAGCCGCAATTCAGTAACATGACCATAGCCACGATTCAGTAACATGACCATAGCCACGATTCAGTAACATGACCATGACCATAGTAACATAACCATAGCCACGACATGACCATAGCCATGATTCAGTAACATGACCATAGAAACGATTCAGTAACATGACCATAGCCACATTTCAGTAACATAACCATAGCCACAATTCAGTAGTATGACAATAGCCTCGATTCAGTAACATGACCATAGCCACGATTCAGTAACATGACCATAGCCACGATTCAGTAACATGACCATAGCCACTATTCAATAACATGACCATAGCCAGGATTCAGTAACATGACCATAGCCACAATTCAGTAACATGACCATAGCAACGATGCAGCGACATGACCATAGCCATGATTCAGTAACATGACCATAGCTACTGTTGAGTAACATGACCAAAGCCACGATTCAGCGACATAATCATAGCCACAATTCAGTAGTATGACAATAGCCTCGATTCAGTAACATGACCATAGCCACGATTCAGTAACATGACCATAGCCACAATTCAGTAACATGACCATAGCCATGATTCAGTAACATGATCATAGCCACTGTTGAGTAACATGACCATAGCCACGATTCAGTAACATGACCATAGCCACGATTCAGTAACATGACCATAGCCACGGTTGAGTAACATGACCATAGCCGCAATTCAGTAACATGACCATAGCCACGATTCAGTAACATGACCATAGCCACGGTTCAGTAACATGAGCATAGCCACGATTCAGTAACATGACCATAGCCACGATGCAGCGACATTACCATAGCCATGATTCAGTAACATGACCATAGCCACTGTTGAGTAACATGACCAAAGCCACGATTCAGTAAAACATGATCATAGCCACAATTCAGTAGTATGACAATAGCCTCGATTAAGTAACATGACCATAGCCACGAATCAGCGACATGACCATAGCCACGATTCAGTAACATGACCATAGCCACGGTTGAGCAACATGACAATAGTTGCGATTGAGCAACATGACCATAGCCGCAATTCAGTAACATGACCATAGCCACGATTCAGTAACACGACCATAGCAACGATTCAGCGACATGACCATAGTCATGATTCAGTAACATGACCATAGCCACGGTTGAGTATCATGACCATAGCCACGATTCAGTAACATGAGCATAGCCACAATTCAGTAACATGACCATAGCCACGATTCAGTAAAATGACCATAGCCATGATTCAGTAACATGACCATAGCCACGGTTTAGTAACATGACCATAGCCATGATTCAGTAACATGACCATAGCCACGATTCAGTAACATGACCATAACCACGATTGAGTAACATGACCATAGCCACGATTCAGTAACATGACCATAGCCACGATTCAGTAACATGACCATAGCCACGATTCAGTAACATGACCATAGCCATGATTCAGTAACATGACCATAAAAACGATTCAGTAACATGACCATAGCCACGATTCAGTAACATGACCATAGCCACGATTCAGTAACATGACCATAGCCACGATTCAGTAACATGACCATAGCCACGGTTGAGCAACATGAAAATAGCCACGATTGAGCAACATGACCATAGCCACAATTCAGTAACATGACCATAGCCACGATTCAGTAACATGACCATAGCCACGATTCAGCAACATGACCATAGCCACGGTTGAGCAACATGACCATAGCCACGATTCAGTAACATGACCATAGCCACGATTCAGTAACATGACCATAGCCACGATTCAGTAACATGACCATAGCCACGATTCAGTAATGACCATAGCCACGATTCAGTGACATGACCATAGCCACGATTCAGTAACATGACCATAAGTAACATTTGAGTAACATGACCATAGCCACGATTCAGTAACATGACCATAGCCACGATTCAGTAACATGACCATAGCCACAATTCAGTAATATGACCATAGCCACGATTCAGTAACATGACCATAGCCATGATTCAGTAACATGACCATAGCCACGATTGAGTAACATGACCATAGCCACGATTCAGTAACATGACCATAGCCACGATTCAGTAACATGACCATAGCCACGATTCAGTAACATGACCATAGCCACGATTCAGCAACATGACCATAGCCACGATTCAGTAACATGACCATAGCCAACGATTCAGTAACATGACCATAGCCACGATTCACATGAATAGCCATGATTCAGTAATGACCATAGCCACGATTGAGTAACATGACCATAGCCATGATTCAGCAACATGACCATAGCCACGATTCAGTAACATGACCATAGCCACGATTCAGTAACATGACCATAGCCACGATTCAGTAACATGACCATAGCCACGATTTAACATGACCATAGCCACGATTCAGTAACATGACCATAGCCACGATTGAGTAACATGACCATAGCCACGATTCAGTAACATGACCATAGCCGTGATTCAGTAACATGACCATAGCCACGATTGTAAGTAACATGACCATAGCCACGATTCAGTAACATGACCATAGCCACGATTCAGTAACATGACCATAGCCACGATTCAGTAACATGACCATAGCCACGATTGAGCAACATGAAAATAGCCACGATTGAGCAACATGACCATAGCCACAATTCAGTAACATGACCATAGCCACGATTCAGTAACATGACCATAGCCACGATTCAGCAACATGACCATAGCCGTGATTGAGCAACATGACCATAGCCGTGGTTGAGCAACATGACCATAGCCACGATTCAGTAACATGACCATAGCCACGATTCAGTAACATGACCATAGCCACGATTCAGTAACATGACCATAACCACGATTTAATAATGACCATAGCCACGATTCAGTGACATGACAATAGCCACAATTCAGTAACATGTCCATAACCGCATTTGAGTAACATAATCATAGCCACGATTCAGTAACATGACCATAGCCACGATTCAGTAACATGACCATAGACACAATTCAGTAACATGACCATAGCCACGATTGAGCAACATGACAATAGCCGCGATTGAGCAACATGACCATAGCCGCAATTCATTAACATGACCATAGCCACGATTCAGTAACATGACCATAGCCACGATTCAGCAGCATGACCATAGCCACGATTCAGCGACATGACAATAGCCACGATTCAGTAACATGTCCATACCCACGATTCAGTAACATGACCATAGCCACGATTTAGTAATGACCATAGCCACGATTCAGCGACATGACAATAGAAACGATTCAGTAACATGACCATAGCCACGATGCAGCGACATGACCATAGCCATGATTCAGTAACATGACCATAGCTACTGTTGAGTAACATGACCAAAGCCACGATTCAGTAACATAATCATAGCCACAATTCAGTAGTATGACAATAGCCTCGATTAAGTAACATGACCATAGCCACGATTCAGTAACATGACCATAGCCACTATTCAATAACATGACCATAGCCAGGATTCAGTAACATGACCATAGCCACAATTCAGTAACATGACCATAGCAACGATGCAGTAACATGACCATAGCCATGATTCAGTAACATGACCATAGCTACTGTTGAGTAACATGACCAAAGCCACGATTCAGCGACATAATCATAGCCACAATTCAGTAGTATGACAATAGCCTCGATTAAGTAACATGACCATAGCCACGAATCAGCGACATGACCATAGCCACGATTCAGTAACATGACCATAGCCACTATTCAGTAACATGACCATAGCCACGATTCAGTAACATGACCATAGCCACAATTCAGTAACATGACCATAGCAACGATGCAGCGACATGACCATAGCCATGATTCAGTAACATGACCATAGCTACTGTTGAGTAACATGACCATAGCCACGATTCAGTAACATGACCATAGCCACGATTCAGTAGTATGACAATAGCCACGGTTTAGTAACATGACCATAGCCGATTCAGTAACATGACCATAGCCATGATTCAGTAACATGACCATAGCCACTGTTGAGTAACATGACCAAAGCCACGATTCAGCGACATGATCATAGCCACGATTCAGTAACATGACCATAGCCGCGGTTGAGTAACATGACCATAGAAGCAATTCAGTAACATGACCATAGCCACGATTCAGTAACATGACCATAGCCGCGGTTCAGCAACATGACCATAGCCACGATTCAGTAACATGACCATAGCCACGATTCAGTAACATGACCATAGCCATGATTCAGTAACATGACCATAGCAACGGTTGAGTAACATGACCATAGCCACGATTCAGTAACATGACCATAGCCACGATGGAGTAACATGACCATAGCCACGATTCAGTAACATGACCATAGCCACGATTCAGCAGCATGACCATAGCCACGATTCAGCAACATGACCATAGCCACGATTCAGTAACATGACAATAGCCACGATTCAGTAACATGACCATACCCACGATTCAGTAACATGACCATAGCCACGATTCAGTAACATGACCATAGCCACGATTCAGTAACATGACCATAGAAACGATTCAGTAACATGACCATAGCCACGATTGAGAAACATGACCATAGCCACGATTGAGCAACATGACCATAGCCACAATTCAGTAACATGACCATAGCCACGATTCAGTAACATGACCATAGCCACGATTCAGTAACATGACCATAGCCACGTTTGAGCAACATGACCATAGCCATGATTCAGCAACATGACCATAGCCACGATTTAGTAACATGACCATAGCCACAATTCAGTAACATGACCATAGCCACGATTCACGACCATAGACCATAGACATGATTGATTAACATGACCATAGCCACGGTTGAGTAACATGACCATAGCCATGATTCAGTAACATGACCATAGCCACAATTCAGTAATATGACCATAGCCACGATGCAGTAACATGACCATAGCCATGATTAGACCATAGATTCAGTAACATGACCATAGCCATGATTCAGTAACATGACCATAGCCACGATTCAGTAACATGACCATAACCACGATTGAGTAACATGACCAAAGCCACGATTCATAACATGATCATAGCCACAATTCAGTAACATGACAATAGCCTCGATTAAGTAACATGACCATAGCCACGAATCAGTAACATGACCATAGCCACGATTCAGAAACATGACCATAGCCAATGTTGAGTAACATGACCATATCCGCAATTCAGTAACATGACCATAGCCAATATTCAGTAACATGACCATAGCCACGATTCAGTAACATGACCATAGCCACGATTCAGTAACATGACCATAGCCACGATTCAGCGACATGACCATAGCCATGATTCAGTAACATGACCATAGCCACTGTTGAGTAACATGACCAAAGCCACGATTCAGTAACATGACCATAGCCACAATTCAGTAACATGACCATAGCAACGATTCAACATGACCATAGCCATGATTCAGTAACATGACCATAGCCACGATTCAGTAACATGACCATAGCCACTATTCAGCAACATGACCATAGCCACGATTCAGTAACATGACCATAGCCACGATTCAGTAACATGACCATAGCCACGATTCAGTAACATGACCATAGCCACGATTCAGTAACATGACCATAGCCACGATTCAGTAACATGACCATAGCCAGTAATTCAGTAACATGACCATAGCCACGATTCAGTAAAATGACGATAGCCATGATTCAGCAACATGACCATAGCCACGATTCAGTAACATGACCATAGCCACGATTCAGTAACATGACCATAGCCACGATTCAGTAACATGACCATAGCCACGATTCAGCAACATGACCATAGCCACGATTCAGTAACATGACCATAGCCACGATTCAGTAACATGACCATAGCCACGATTGAGCAACCAGTAACATGACCATAGCCAATGATTGAGCAACATGACCATAGCCACGATTGAGTAACATGACCATAGCCACGATTCAGTAACATGACCATAGCCACAATTCAGTAACATGACCATAGCCAAATGATTCAGCGACATGACCATACAGACATGATTCAGTAACATGACCATAGCCACGATTCAGTAACATGACCATAGCCACGATTCAGTAACATGACCATAGCCACAATTCAGTAACATGACCATAGCCACGATTCAGTAACATGACCATAGCCACGATTCAGTAACATGACCATAGCCACGATTCAATAACATGACCATAGCCACGATTCAGTAACATGACCATAGCCACGATTCAGTAACATAGACAATTAGTAACATGACCATAGTAACATGACCATAACATGACCACGATTCAGTAACATGACCATAGCCACAATTCAGTAACATGACAATAGCCTACGATTCAGTAACATGACCATAGCCACGATTCAGTAACATGACCATAGCATAGCCACGATTCAGAAACATGACCATAGCCATGATTCAGTAACATGACCATAGCCACGATTCAGTAACATGACCATAGCCACGATTCAGTAACATGACCATAGCCACGATTCAGTAACATGACCATAGCCACGATTCAGTAACATGACCATAGCCACGATTCAGTAACATGACCATAGAAACATGATTCAGTAACATGACCATAGCCACTGTTCAGTAACATGACCATAGCCACGATTCAGTAACATGACCATAGCGATTCACGATTCAGTAACATGACAATAGCCTCGATTAAGTAACATGACCATAGCCACGATTCAGTAACATGACCATAGCCACTATTCAGTAACATGACCATAGCCAGGATTCAGTAACATGACCATAGCCACGATTCAGTAACATGACCATAGCAACGATTCAGTAACATGACCATAGCCATGATTCAGTAACATGACCATAGCTACTGATTGAGTAACATGACCAAAGCCACTGTTGAGTAACATGACCAAAGCCACGATTCAGCGACATAATCATAGCCACAATTCAGTAGTATGACAATAGCCTCGATTCAGTAACATGACCATAGCCACGATTCAGTAACATGACCATAGCCACGATTCAGTAACATGACCATAGCCACTATTCAGTAACATGACCATAGCCACGATTCAGTAACATGACCATAGCCACAATTCAGTAACATGACCATAGCAACGATTCAGTAACATGACCATAGCCATGATTCAGTAACATGACCATAGCTACTGATTCAGTAACATGACCATAGCCACGATTCAGTAACATGACCATAGCCACGATTCAGTAACATGACAATAGCCAGCGATTTAGTAACATGACCATAGCCACGATTCAGTAACATGACCATAGCCATGATTCAGTAACATGACCATAGCCACGATTCAGTAACATGACCATAGCCACGATTGAGTAACATGACCATAGCCACGATTCAGTAACATGACCATAGCCACGATTCAGTAACATGACCATAGCCACGATTCAGTAACATGACCATAGCCACGATTCAGTAACATGACCATAGCCACGATTCAGTAACATGACCATAGCCAATGATTCAGTAACATGACCATAGCCACGATTCAGTAACATGACCATAGCCACGATTCAGTAACATGACCATAGCCACGGTTGAGTAACATGACCATAGCCACGATTCAGTAACATGACCATAGCCACGATTCAGCAACATGACCATAGCCACGATTCAGCAACATGACCATAGCCACGATTCAGTAACATACGACAATAGCCACGATTCAGTAACATGACCATAGCCACGATTCAGTAACATGACCATAGCCACGATTCAGTAAATGACCATAGCCACGATTCATTCACATGACATGACAATAGTAACATGATTCAGTAACATGTCCATAGCCACGGTTGAGCAACATGACAATAGTTGCAATTGAGCAACATGACCATAGCCACAATTCAGTAACATGACCATAGCCACGATTCAGTAACATGACCATAGCCACGATTCAGTAACATGACCATAGCCACGATTGAGCAACATGACCATAGCCACGTGATTGAGTAACATGACCATAGCCACGATTCAGTAACATGACCATAGCCACAATTCAGTAACATGACCATAGCCACGATTCAGCGACATGACCATAGCCATGATTCAGTAACATGACCATAGCCACGGTTGAGTAACATGACCATAGCCATGATTCAGTAACATGATCATAGCCACAATTCAGTAATATGACCATAGCCGCGATTCAGTAACATGACCATAGCCATGATTCAGTAACATGACCATAGCCACGATTCAGTAACATGACCATAGCCACGATTCAGTAACATGACCATAGCCACGATTCAGTAACATGACCATAGCCACGATTCAGTAACATGACCATAGCCACGATTCAGTAACATGACCATAGCCACGATTCAGTAATATGACCATAGCCATGATTCAGTAACATGATTAGTTGATTAACATGACCATAGCCACGATTCAGTAACATGACCATAGCCACGATTCAGTAACATGACCATAGACGATTGAGTAACATGACCATAGCCACGATTCAGTAACATGACCATAGCCACGATTCAGTAACATGACCATAGCCACGATTCAGTAACATGACCATAGCCACGATTCAGTAACATGACCATAGCCACGATTCAGCGACATGACCATAGCCATGATTCAGTAACATGACCATAGCCACTGTTGAGTAACATGACCAAAGCCACGATTCAGCAACATGACCATAGCCACAATTCAGTAGTATGACAATAGCAACGATTCAGTAACATGACCATAGCCACGAATTCAGTAACATGACCATAGCCACGATTCAGTAACATGACCATAGCCACTGATTGAGCAACATGACCATAGCCACGATTGAGCAACATGACCATAGCCACAATTCAGTAACATGACCATAGCCACGATTCAGTAACACGACCATAGCAACGATTCAGCGACATGACCATAGCCATGATTCAGTAACATGACCATAGCCACGATTCAGTAACATGACCATAGCCACGATTCAGTAACATGACCATAGCCACAATTCAGTAACATGACCATAGCCACGATTCAGTAACATGACCATAGCCACGATTCAGTAACATGACCATAGCCACGATTCAGTAACATGACCATAGCCATGATTCAGTAACATGACCATAGCCACGATTCAGTAACATGACAATAGCCACGATTCAGTAACATGACCATAGCCACGATTCAGCAACATGACCATAGCCACGATTCAGTAACATGACCATAGCCGCGATTCAGTAACATGACCATAGCCACGATTCAGTAACATGACCATAGCCACGATTCAGAAAACATGACCATAGATGACCATTGAGTAACATGACCATAGCCACAATTCAGTAACATGACCATAGCCACGATTCAGTAACATGACCATAGCCACGATTCAGTAACATGACCATAGCCACGATTCAGTAACATGACCATAGCCACGATTCAGCGACATGACCATAGCCATGATTCAGTAACATGACCATAGCCACTGTTGAGTAACATGACCAAAGCCACGATTCAGTGACATGATCATAGCCACAATTCAGTAGTATGACAATAGCCACGATTCAGTAACATGACCATAGCCACGATTCAGTAACATGACCATAGCCACGATTCAGTAACATGACCATAGCGGCGGTTGAGCAACATGACAATAGCCACGATTGAGTAACATGACCATAGCCACAATTCAGTAACATGACCATAGCCACGATTCAGTAACATGACCATATAACGATTCAGTAACATGACCATAGTCATGATTCAGTAACATGACCATAGCCACGATTCAGTAACATGACCATAGCCACGATTCAGTAACATGACCATAGCCACAATTCAGTAACATGACCATAGCCACGATTCAGCGACATGACCATAGCCATGATTCAGTAACATGACCATAGCCACGATTTAGTAACATGACCATAGCCACGATTCAGTAACATGACCATAGCCACGATTCAGTAACATGACCATAACCTTATTGAGTAACATGACCATAGCCACGATTCAGCGACATGACCATAGCCACGATTCAGTAACATGACCATAGCCACGATTCAGTAACATGACCATAGCCGTGATTCAGTAACATGACCATAGCCACGGTTGAGTAACATGACCATAGCCACGATTCAGTAACATGACCATAGCCACGATTCAGTAACATGACCATAGCCACGATTCAGTAACATGACCATAGCCACGATTCAGCAACATGACCATAGCCACGATTCAGCAACATGACCATAGCCACGATTCAGTAACATGACCATAGCCATGACCATAGCCACGATTCAGTAACATGACCATAGCCACGATTGAGCAACATGACCATAGCCGTGGTTGAGCAACATGACCATAGCATGACCATAGATTCAGTAACATGACCATAGCCACGATTCAGTAACATGACCATAGCCACGATTCAGTAACATGACCATAACCACGATTTAATAATGACCATAGCCACGATTCAGTGACATGACAATAGCCACAATTCAGTAACATGTCCATAACCGCATTTGAGTAACATAACCATAGCCACGATTCAGTAACATGACCATAGCCACGATTCAGTAACATGACCATAGACACGATTCAGTAACATGACCATAGCCACGATTCAGCAACATGACAATAGCCGCGATTGAGCAACATGACCATAGCCGCAATTCATTAACATGACCATAGCCACGATTCAGTAACATGACCATAGCCACGATTCAGCAACATGACCATAGCCACGATTCAGTAACATGACCATAGCCACGATTCAGTAACATGACCATAGCCACGATTCAGTAACATGACCATAGCCACGATTTAGTAACATGACCATAGCCACGATTTATAACATGACCATAGCCACGATTCAGTAACATGACCATAGCCACGATTCAGTAACATGACCATAGCCATGATTCAGTAACATGACCATAGCTACTGTTGAGTAACATGACCAAAGCCACGATTCAGCGACATAATCATAGCCACAATTCAGTAGTATGACAATAGCCTCGATTAAGTAACATGACCATAGCCACGATTCAGTAACATGACCATAGCCACTATTCAGTAACATGACCATAGCCACGATTCAGTAACATGACCATAGCCACGATTCAGTAACATGACCATAGCCATGATTCAGTAACATGACCATAGCCACGATTCAGTAACATGACCATAGCCACGATTCAGTAACATGACCATAGCCACGATTCAGCGACATGACCATAGCCACGATTCAGTAACATGACCATAGCCATGATTCAGTAACATGACCATAGCCACGATTCAGTAACATGACCATAGCCACGATTCAGCAACATGACCATAGCCACGATTCAGTAACATGACCATAGCCACGATTCAGTAACATGACCATAGCCACGATTCAGTAACATGACCATAGCCATGATTCAGTAACATGACCATAGCTACGGTTGAGTAACATGACCATAGCCACGATTCAGTAACATGACCATAGCCACGATTCAGTAACATGACCATAGCCACGATTCAGTAACATGACCATAGTAACGATTTAGTAAATGACCATAGCCACGATTCAGTAACATGACCATAGCCACGATTCAGCAACATGACCATAGCCACGATGCAGTAACATGACCATAGCCATGATTCAGTAACATGACCATAGCTACTGTTGAGTAACATGACCAAAGCCACGATTCAGTAACATGATCATAGCCACAATTCAGTAGTATGACCAATAGCCACGATTAAGTAACATGACCATAGCCACGATTCAGTAACATGACCATAGCCACTATTCAGTAACATGACCATAGCCAGGATTCAGTAACATGACCATAGCCACAATTCAGTAACATGACCATAGCAACGATGCAGCGACATGACCATAGCCATGATTCAGTAACATGACCATAGCTACTGTTGAGTAACATGACCAAAGCCACGATTCAGAGACATAATCATAGCCACAATTCAGTAGTATGACAATAGCCTCGATTCAGTAACATGACCATAGCCACGAATCAGTAACATGACCATAGCCACGATTCAGTAACATGACCATAGCCACTATTCAGTAACATGACCATAGCCACGATTCAGTAACATGACCATAGCCACAATTCAGTAACATGACCATAGCCACGATTCAGCGACATGACCATAGCCCATACAGTAACAGCAGCAAAGGTCATTCAAACATGACCATAGCTACGATTGAGTAACATGACCAGCCACATTCAGCAAATGATCATAATATTCAGTAACATGACCATATTGATTCAGTAAATGACCATAGCCATGATTCAGTAACATGACCATAGGGATGATTCAGTAACATGACCATAGGATTCAGTAACATGACCATAGTTTATGATTGAGTAACATGACCATAGCCGCGATTCAGTAATGACCATAGCCATAAAAAAGTAACATGACCATAGCCACGATTCAGTAACATGACCATAGCCACATTCAGTGAACATGACCATTAAAGCCACAATGATTGAGTAACATGACCATAGAATATTCAGCACATTCAGTAACAGCCACAATTCACCATATGACCATAGCCTGATGAGTAACATGACCATAGCCACGATTCAGTAACATGACCATAGCCACAATTCAGTAACATGACCATAGCCAGGATTCAGTAACATGACCATAGCCACGATTCAGTAACATGACCATAGCCAAGATTCATGACCATAGCCTGATTCAGTAACATGAACATGACCATAGCCATAACGATTCAGTAACATGACCATAGCCATGATTCAGTAACATGACCATAGCCACAATTCAGTAACATGACCATAAAGGGGATTCAGTAATAGCCACTTTTTCAGTAATGACAATATGATTGACAATAGCCACGATTCAGTAACATGACTGACAATTCAGTAACATGACCATAGCACGATTCAGTAACATGACCATAAATGACCATAAACATGACCATAGCCACGATTCAGCAACATGACCATAGCCACGATTCAGTAACATGTGTTGAAACAGAAAATATGTTCATACATGATGACCATAGACCATGATTCAGTAACATGACCATAGCCACGATTGAGTAACATGACCATAGCCACGATTCAGTAACATGACCATAGCCACGATTCAGTAACATGACCATAGCCACGATTCAGTAACATGACCATAGCCACGATTCAGTAACATGACCATAGCCACGATTCAGTAACATGATCATAGCCACGATTGAGTAACATGACCATAGCCACGATTCAGCAACATGACCATAGCCACGATTCAGTAACATGACCATAGCCACGATTGAGTAACATGACCATAGCCACGGATTCAGTAACATGACCATAGCCACGATTCAGTAACATGACCATAGCCACAATTCATGACCATAGTTATGTAACATAGCCACGATTCAGTAACATGACCATAGCCACGACATGACCATAGCCACGAACATGACCATAGCCACGATTCAGTAACATGACCATAGCAACGTATTCAGTAACATGACCATAGCCACGATTCAGTAACATGACCATAACCACGGTTGAGTAACATGACCATAGCCACGATTCAGTAACATGACCATAGCCACGATTCAGCAGCATGACCATAGCCACGATTCAGCCATGATTCATAACATGACCATAGCCACAATTCAGTAACATGACCAATAGCCACGATTCAGTAACATGACCATAGCCACGATTCAGTAACATGACCATAGCCACGATTTAGTAAATGACCATAGCCACGATTCAGCAACATGACCATAGAAACGATTCAGTAACATGACCATAGCCACGGATTGAGCAACATGACCATAGCCATGATTGAGCAACATGACCATAGCCACAATTCAGTAACATGACCATAGCCACGATTCAGTAACATGACCATAGCCACGATTCAGTAACATGACCATAGCTACTGTTGAGTAACATGACCATAGCCACGATTCAGCGACATGACCATAGCCACATTCAGTAACATGACCATAGCCACGATTCAGTAACATGACCATAGCCACGATTCAGTAACATGACCATAGCCATGATTCAGTAACATGACCATAGCCACTGATTCAGTAACATGACCATAGCCATGATTCAGTAAGACCATATGACCATAGCCACGATTCAGTAACATGACCATAGCCATGATTCAGTAACATGACCATAGCCACGATTCAGTAACATGACCATAGCCATGATTCAGTAACATGACCATAGCCACTGTTCAGTAACATGACCATAGCCACGATTCAGTAACATGACCATAGCCACGATTCAGTAACCATATGACCATAGCCATGATTCAGTAACATGACCATAGCCACGATTCAGTAACATGACCATAGCCACGATTCAGTAACATGACCATAGCCACAATTCAGTAACATGACCATAGCCTGATTCAGTAACATGACCATAGCCAACGATTCAGCAACATGACCATAGCCATGATTCAGTAACATGACCATAGCCACTATTCAGTAACATGACCATAGCCACGATTCAGTAACATGACCATAGCCACGATTCAGTAACATGACCATAGCCACGATTCAGTAACATGCCATGACCATAGCCACGATTCAGTAACATGACCATAGCCACGATTCAGTAACATGACCATAGCATTATTCAGTAACATGACCATAGCCACGATTCAGTAACATGACCATAGCCACTATTCAGCATTTACATGACCATAGCCACGATTCAGTAACATGACCATAGCCACGATTCAGTAACATGACCATAGCCACGATTCAGTAACATGACCATAGCCACGATTCAGTAACATGACCATAGCAACTATTCAGTAACATGACCATATCATGATTCAGTAACATGACCATAGCCACGATTCAGTAACATGACCATAGCCACGATTCAGTAACATGACCATAGCCACAATTCAGTAACATGACCATAGCCACGATGCAGTAACATGACCATAGCCATGATTCAGTAACATGACCATAGCCACTGTTGAGTAACATGACCAAAGCCACGATTCAGTAACATGACCATAGCCACAATTCAGTAGTATGACAATAGCCTCGATTCAGTAACATGACCATAGCCAAAATAACCATAGCCATGACCATAGCCATAGATTCAGTAACATGACCATAGCCACTGTTGAGTAAACATGACCAAAGCCACGATTCAGTAACATGATCATAGCCACAATTCAGTAGTATGACAATAGCCCACGATTCAGTAACATGACCATAGCCACGATGACCATAGATTCAGTAACATGACCATAGCCACGATTCAGTAACATGACCATAGCCACGATTCAGTAACATGACCATAGCCACTGATTCAGTAACATGACCATAGCCACGATTCAGTAACATGACCATAGCCACGATTCATCAGTAACACGACCATAGCCACGATTCAGTAACATGACCATAGCCACGATTCAGCTGAAAAATAACATGACCATAGCCACAAATTCAGTAACATGACCATAACAACGATTCAGTAACATGACCATAGCCACGATTCAGTAACATGACCATAGCCAGGATTCAGTAACATGACCATAGCCACGATTCAGTAACATGACCATAGCCACCATTCAGTAACATGACCATAGAACGATTCAGTAACATGACCATAGCAACGGTTGAGTAACATGACGATAGCCACGATTCAGTAACATGACCATAGCCACGATTCAGTAACATGACCATAGCCACAATTCATTAACATGACCATTGGCACGATTCAGCAGCATGACCATAGCCACGATTCAGTAACATGACCATAGCCACTATTCAGTAACATGACCATAGTTAACGATTCAGTAACATGACCATAGCCACGATTCAGTAACATGACCATAGCCACGATTTTTGTAACATGACCATAGCCACGATTCAGTAACATGACCATAGCCACCATTCAGTACATGACATGACCATAGCCACGATTCAGTAACATGACCATAGCCATGATTCAGTAACATGACCATAGCCACGATTCAGTAACATGACCATAGCCACGATGGAGTAACATGACCATAGCCACGATTCAGTAACATGACCATAGCCACGATTCAGTAACATGACCATAGCCCTTGATTCAGCAGTAACATGACCATAGCCACGATTCAGTAACATGACCATAGCCACGATTCAGTAACATGACCATAGCCACGATTCAGCAACATGACCATAGCCACGATTCAGTAACATGACCATAGCTACGATTCAGTAACATGACCATAGCCACGATTCAGTAACATGACCATAGCCACGATTCAGTAACATGTCCATAACATGACCATAGCCGTGATTCAGTAACATGACCATAGCCACGCGATTCAGTAACATGACCATAGCCACGATTCAGCGACATGACAATAGAATGATTCAGTAATATGACCATAACCACGATTTCAGTAACATAACCATAGCCACAATTCAGTAGTATGACAATAGCCTCGATTAAGTAACATGACCATAGCCACGATTCAGTAACATGACCATAGCCACGATTCAGTAACATGACCATAGCCACTATTCAATAACATGACCATAGCCAGGATTCAGTAACATGACCATAGCCACAATTCAGTAACATGACCATAGCAACGATGCAGCGACATGACCATAGCCATGATTCAGTAACATGACCATAGCTACTGTTGAGTAACATGACCAAAGCCACGATTCAGCGACATAATCATAGCCACAATTCAGTAGTATGACAATAGCCTCGATTCAGTAACATGACCATAGCCACGATTCAGTAACATGACCATAGCCGCGGTTTAGTAACATGACCATAGCCACATGATTCAGTAACATGATCATAGCCACAATTCGTTGAGTAACATGACCAAAGCGACGATTCAGTAACATGATCATAGCCACGATTCAGTAACATGACCATAGCGTTGAGTAACATGACCATAGCCGCAATTGAACATAGCATAGCCAAGATTCAGTAACATGACCATAGCCACGGTTCAGTTACTTGAGCATAGCCACGATTCAGTAACATGACCATAGCTGCGATGCAGCGACATTACCGTAGCCATGATTCAGTAACATGACCATAGCCACTGTTGAGTAATAGCCACAATTC
>JAHFZB010000067.1:84738-103334 GCA_036884735.1 Huso huso
ATGACCAGCGCAGTCACACATTCAGCAACACGACCATAAAACGGTTGAGGCATGACAGCCACAGCGAGATTCAGTAACACATCTCATAGCCACGATTCAGCAGCATGACCATAGCCACGACCAGCGACATGACACAGCCACGTACTCCTAGCAGCATGGCATAGCCACCCATTCAGTACATTGATCTGCAACACGCTGAGCAACATGAAAATAGTCGCTGATTGAGCAGCATGACCATAGTCATAATTCAGTAACATGACCATAGCCATCATTCAGTAACATGACCATAGCCGCCGGGTTGAGCAACATGACCATAGCCGTGGTTGAGCAACATGACCATAGCCACGATTCAGTAACATGACCATAGCCACGATTCAGTAACATGACCATAACCACGATTTAATAATGACCATAGCCACGATTCAGTGACATGACAATAGCCACAATTCAGTAACATGTCCATAACCGCATTTGAGTAACATAATCCCCTCCTACCCACAAAGCTGGCCGTCAACTGGACCTCACCTTCTCCAGGGCCTGCTGCCCCTCCACCCTCTCTGTCACCCCCCTGGACCTCTCTGATCACTATTTTATCTCTTTTCTCTGTCTCTCCCCCCTCTCCCTGCTCCTCCTCCTACCCCCACTGTCACCTCTCACCAGAACCTCCGCTCTCTCCCCCCCTCTGTCCTTGCCTCCACTGCTCTCTCACCCTCCCTCCCTATCGACTCCTTCTCACAACCTCCGTGAGACTCTGCTACCTCCACCTCTTTCTCCTCACTCACCTCCTCCCTCGACTCCCTCTGTCCCCTCACCTCCCAACCTGCTAAGCCCCTCCCCTCCCCATCCCTGGCTCTCCTCCTGCTCTCCGCCGGCAAGAATCACACTGATCTGCTGAAAAGAAATGGAAGAGAACCAAACCCCCTGCTACCCTAGACCTTTACCGCACTCTCCTCTCCTCCTTCTCCTTCTCTCCTCTGCCAAATGCTTATTTCCAATCTGTAATCCAAGCCTCCACTAACAACCCACGAAACTTCTCTACCTTCTCTCCTCCTCCCAAACCCTCCCCTCCTCCTCCTCCTCTATCTCCCTGATGACTTTTGCCTCCTTCTTCTCTTTCTAAAATCTCAGATATCCATAAAACTCTTTAACACCTCTCCCTCCCGCACCCCCTCCTGCTCCAACCCCTACACCCACTACCATCCCCTACTAACTCGCCCTCCTTCTCCACCTTCTGTTCCTCTCAGACTCTGACCTCTCCTCCTCTGCTCCAGGGTCATAAAAACCCACCACGTGTGCCTTGGACCCCCCTCCCCTCACCTCTTCTGCTGCTGTCTCCTGCCTACTCCCTTCATCTCCCTCCCTCCCCGACACCTCTCTCTCTACTTTCTGGTATCTTTCCTCTGCCTCTGCAGCCCCCATCACTCCCCCCTCAAAAAACCACCTCCCCCACCCCTCCAGAGCGCCGTCCTGCTCCCTCCTACCCTTCCTCTCCAAAACCTCGAGAGCGGACTGTACACCGCCAGCTCTCTGCTTTCCTGTCCAACCACTCTCTGCTTTGACCCTCTCCAATCTGGCTTTCCACTCTGCCCTCCCCACTGAAAACCAATCTCCTGTCTGTCACCAACCTCACTTAAGTGTGCCCGAGCTGCCTCTCTCTCCTCTCCCACCCTCCCCGGACCTCTCTGCTGCCTTTGACACTGTTGATCACTCTATTCTACTATCATCTCTTGCTGACCTGGGGATCTCTGCTTTTCTGCCTGGCCTGTTCTCCCTCCCACCTCTCCAAAGCAACCATTTACCAGGTAACTGGCGTGCAGCAAACCTCCACACCTCACCCTCTCTTAACTGGAGTCCCCAAGGGTCAGTCTTGGGTCCTCTCCTGTTCCTCTCTCTACACCCGCTCCCTGGGCCCCTCATCATCCTATGTTTCTCATACCATTTCTATGCTGATGATGCTCAGATTTTCCTCCTTCCCCACCTCTGACTCACCATCTCTCCTCCTCAGATCTCTACCTGTCTGTCTGCTTTTTTCCTCCCTGATTACTCTGTGATCACCTCAAACTCAACCTCTAAATCTGACCTCCCTTTTTTCCCTCCTCCTCCTCCCCCTCCTCTGATCTCTCTATCTCTGTTCCTGGAATCTACCACACTCTCTCCCTCTTCCTCAGCTAAGAACCTTGACACCTGGACCCCTGGGTCATTCCCAGGACCCCACTGCCTCTCTTATTCCCCGAGCAACATCCTAGAAGAACCGGACTCTGGCAACGCGCCCAGCCCTGGTCCAGGCCCTGAGGCTCCGCAGACTACCGGTAATTCCTCCTGGCTATTCCCGCGCTGGCCAATCATCGCCTCCAGCTCATCCAGAACTCTCCTCCCTCACTTGTTCCATGCCCGCTCCTCCACTACTCCTTTCATCCACTGGCTTCCATCACCTTCCGCATCCAGTTCAAGACTCTTGCACCCAGCCTACAGATGCCTTGACCAGACTGCACCCAGCTACCTCAGACCCTCATCTCTCCCCCCCCCCACTCGACCTCTCCGCTCCGCTGCACTAGGAGACTAGCTCTACCTCCTTCGCTCCCCCCTGCCTCCAGGAGCCCGGCTCCTTCTCCACCCTTGCTCCCCGGTGGTGGAATGACAACTACAGATGTCAGGACTGCCCGGTCCCTGACCACGTTGGCGCCTCCTTAAGACTCACCTCTTCAAAACTTACCTGTAGAACTCCTCTGTTTGTATCCTGGGACACTATCACCCTTCATGTAAATGTGCTGTTTTTTGCTCTTATCTGCCCTATTTTACTGCATTTAATCTGTACTTCAGAATACTGTAATCTTGCCAAGTGCTTAACCTGTAGTGCTGTATTCCAATCATATCCTGATGTAACTTATCACTGTTATTTAATCATACCCTGATGTAACTATCACTATTATCTGCTGTATTATTGGATTTTGGTTGTCACACTTATGCTTTTGCTTGAACAAAGAGAGTTATTGTATTTCTTGCTCTTATTGTATTTGTTGTGTGTAACACTTGAAATGTGTATTTGCTTATTGTAAGTCGCCCTGGATAAGAGTCTGCTAAATAAATAATAATAATAATAATAATAATAATAATCATAGCCGATTCGGTAACATGACCATAGCCCGCGATTCCCGGTAACATGACCATAGACAATTCAGTGTATGACCATAGCGGCGGCTTGAGCAACATGACAATAGTCGCGATTGAGGCAACATGATATAACCGCCAATTCGTGTAACATGACCATAGCCACGATTCAGTAACATGACCATAACCCGCGATTCAGCAGCATGACCATAGCCACGATTCAGCGACATGACAATAGCCCGCAATTCAGTAACATGTCCATACTCACGATTCAAGTAACATTGACCATAACCCGCGATTTAGTAATGACCATAGCCACGATTCAGCGACATGACAATAGAAAGCGATTCAATGTAACATGACCATAACCCGATGCAGCGACATGACCATAGCCATGATTCAGTAACATGACCGCCGCTTTACTGTTAAGTAACATGACCAAGCCACGATTCAACGACATAATCCTTAACCACAATTCGGTAGTATGACAATAGCCTCGATTAAGTAACATGACCATAGCCGCGATTCAGTAACATGACCATAGCCACTATTCAATAACATGACCATAGCCGGGATTCCGGTAACATGACCATAGCCACAATTCAGTAACATGACCATATTTCGATGCGGCGACATGACCATAGCCATGATTCAGTAACATGACCATAGCTACTGTTGAGGAACATGACCAAAGCCCGCGATTCAGCGACATAATCATAGCCACAATTCGGTAATGCGACAATAGCCTCGATTAAGTAAACATGACCATAATACCCGAATCAGCGACGCGACCATAACCACGATTCAGTAACATGACCATAGCCACTATTCAGTAACATGACCATAGCCACGATTCAGTAACATGACCATAGCCACAATTCAGTAACATGACCATAGCAACGATACTGGCGACATGACCATAGCCATGATTCAGTAACATGACCGCCAGCTACTGTTGAGTAACATGACCATATATCATTCGGCGACATGACCATAGCCACGATTCAGTAGTATGACAATAGCAGCCCGGTTTGTGTAACATGACCATAGCCGCCGTTCAAAGTAACATGACCATAGCCATGATTCAGTAACATGATCATAGCCACGGTTGAGTAACATGACCAAAACGACGATTCAGCGACCTGATCATAGCCACGATTCAGTAACATGACCATAGCAGCGGTTGAGTAACATGACCATAGAAGCAGTTCAGTAACATGACCATAGCCCGCGATTCAGTAACATGACCATAGCGGCGGTTCGGTGCTTGAGCATAAATACGATTCAGTAACATGACCATAGCCCGCGATGCAGCGTTACCGTAGCCATGATTCGGTAACATGACCATAGCCACTGTTGAGTAACATGACCAGTGAAACGCCATTCAGGGCATGATCATAGCCACACAATTCAGTAGTATGACAATAGCATTGATTAAGTAACATGACCATAAGCCGCAGTCACCGACGCATGACCATAACCACGATTCAGTAACATGACCATAGCAGCGGTTGAACAACTTGGACAATAGTTGCGATTGAGCAACATGACCATAACGCAATTCGGTAACATGACCATAGCCCGCGATTCAGTAACAGCGACCATAGCAATGATTCAGCTTATTATGACCATAGTCATGATTCAGTAACATGACCATATGCGGTTGGTATCGCCACCCGCCCAACCCGCGATTCGGTAACATGAGCATAGCCACAATTCAGTAATATGACCATAGCCACGATGCAGCCAAACACCATAGCCATGATTCAGTAAAATAACCATAGTAATAGCCACTGTCATTATAACATGACCAGCCACGATTCACGCATACGATCATAGCCAATAATCAGTAGTATGACAATAGTCTGCTTAAGTAACATGACCATAGCCCAACCCGAATCAGCGACATGACCATAGCCCGCGATTCAGTAACATGACCATATACGATTCAGCAACATGACCATAACCAATGATTGAGAAACATGACCAAAGCGGCGATTCAGCGACATGACCATAGCCACGATTCAGTAACATGACCATAGCCGATTCAGCGACATGACCATAGCGATTCATAACATGACCCATAAAACGGTTGAGTAACATGACCATAGCCCGCGATTCAGTAACATGACCATAGCCGCCAGCAGCAGCACCATGACCGCCGATTCAGCGACATGACAATAACCCGCGACTCAGTAACATCAGCATAGCCGCGATTCAGTAACATGACCATAGCCGCGGTTGAGCAACATGAAAATAGTCACATTGAGCAGCATGACCATAACGCAATTCAGTAACATGACCATAGCCACGATTCAGTAACATGACCACGCCAGCCACTGTTGAGTAACATGACCAAAACCACACGATTCAGCGACATGATCATAGCCACAATTCGGTAGTATGACAATAGCATTGATTAAGCTAACATGACCATAGCCGCGAATCACCGACATGACCATAGCCCGCGATTCGGTAACATGACCCTAAATGTTGAGCAACTCTGACAATAGTTGCGATTGAGCAACATGACCATAGTCATAATTCAGTAACATGACCATAGCCACGATTCAGTAACACGACCATAGCAGCGATTCTGCGACGCTGACCATAGTCATGATTCAGTAACATGACCATAGCCACGGTTGAGTATCATAACCATAGCCGATTCAGTAACATGAACATAGCCACAATTCAGTAACATGACCATAGCCGCGATGCAGCGAAATGACCATAGCCATGATTCGGTAACATAACCATAGCCACTGTTGAGTAACATGACCAAAGCCGCGATTCACAGCTTGACATGATCATAGCCACAATTCAGTAGGCCTTGACAATAGCCCTCGTTTAGTAACATGACCATAGCCCACGAATCAGCGACATGACCATAGCCACGATCCAGCGATTCGGTAACATAACCATAGCCACTGTTGAGTAACATGATCTTAAATAATTTATCTGTTTATTACGATCATAGCCACAATTCAGTAGTATGACAATAGCCCTGCTTTTATAACATGACCATAGCCACTTAATCAGCCACATGACCATAGCCACGATTCAGGCAACATGACCATAGCCAATGACCAGCAAATACGACCATAACCACGATTGAGAAACATGACCAAAGCTTAATGATTCAGCCGGCCACGACCATAAAATAATGACCAGGCACATCACACACGATTCAGCCGCATATGACCATAGCGCGATTCAGCAATCACGACCACACTGCTGGAGCAATACGTGACCACAGCCACGATCCGTGCAACATGATCTCACACTGTCTGCCCATCCACTGACTAACGACCTCACCAAAATGATCACCAGCAACACACTGAGACATGAGGCTGCCCCACATGATTATACATGATTATGATGATAGCTAATGATTCAGTGACATGGACAATAGCCACAATTCAGTAACATGTCCATAACGCATTTGGGAAGTAACATAATCCCCTCCTACCCACAAAGCTGACGCGTCAACTGGACCTCACCTTCTCCGGGCCGCTGCCCCTCTCTCTGTCACCCCCCCCTGGACCTCTCTGATCACTATTTTTGTCTCTTTTTTTCTCTGTCTCTCCCCCCTCTCCCCTGCTCCTCTACCCCTACTGTCACCCTCTGCGGTAACCTCCGCCTCTCTCCCCCCTCTGTCTTGCCTCACTGCTCTCTCTCACCTCCCTCCTATCGAGCTCCTTCTCCACAACTCTCCGTAGACTCTGCTACCTCCCTCCTCTTCTCCTCTACCCACCTCCTCCCTCGACTCCTCTGTCCCCTCACCTCCCAACCTGCTGCGCCCCTCCCCTCCCCATCCTGGCTCTCCTCTGCTCTCCGGCTGGGCAAAGAATCACACACTGCGATCTGCTGAAAAGAAATGGAAGAAACAAACTCCCTGCTGCCCTAGACCTTTACCGCCTCTCTCCTCCTTCTCCTCTACTCTCTCCTCTGCTAAATGTGCTTATTTCAATCTAATAATCCAAGCCTCCACCAACAACCCACGTAAACTTCTCTACCTTCTCCTCCCTCCTAAACCCTCCCCCCTCCTCCCTCCTCTATCTCCCCTGATGACTTTGCCTCCTTCTTCTCTTCTAAAAATCTCAAGATATCCGTAAACTCTTTAACACCTCCCTCCCCCTCACCCCTCCTGCTCCAACCCCTACACCCACTACCATCCCTACTAACTCGCCTCATTTCTCCACCTTCTTGCCCCTCCAGACTCTGACCTCTCCTCCTGCTCCAGGGTCACAACCCACCACGTGTCCTTGGACCCCCTCCCACTCACCTCTTTCAAGCTGCACCAACTCTGCTCTACTCCCCTTCATCTCCTCCCCCTCCTTGACACTCTCTCTACTTTCCCTTGGTATCTTCCTCTGCCTTCAAAAAAGCCTCTATCCACTCCCCTCCTAAAAAAAACCTACCCTCGACCCCACCTCCCTCCCAGAGCGCCCGTCCTGTCTCCCTCCTACCCTTCCTCTCCAAAACCCTCGAGCGGACTGTACACCGCCAGCTCTCTGCTTTCCTGTCCAACCACTCTCTGCTTGACCCTCTCCAATCCCAGGCTTCCGCTCTGCCCACTCCACTGAAACCACCACCCCTGTCTGTCCTCCAACTCACTTAAGTGTGCCCGAGCTGCCTCTCTCTCCTCTGTCCCTAATTCTCCTCGACCTCTCTGCTGCCTTTGACACTGTTGATCACTCTATTCTACTATCATCTCTTTGCTGACCTGGGGATCTCTGGCACTGCTCTGGCCTGGTTCTCCCTCCCACCTCTCCAACCGCACTTACCAGGCCCTGGCGTGGAGCAACCTCCACACCCTCACCCTCTCTAACTGGAGTCCCCAAAGGGTCAGTCTTGGTCCCTCTCCTGTTCTCTCTCTACACCCGCTCCCTGGGCCCCTCATCGCATCCTATGGTTTCTCCTTGTACCATTTCTATTGCTGATGATGCTCAGATTTTCCTCTCCTTCCCCACCTCTGACTCCACCATCTCACTCCCATTATCTACCTGTCTGTCTCACTATTTCCTCACTGGATGCCTCACGCATCTCAAACTCAACCTCTCTAAATCGACCTCCTTTTCCTTCTCCTCCCCTCCTCCCCCCTCCTCTCTATATCTCTGTTTCCTCTGGAATCTACCACCTCTCTCCCTCTTCCTCCAATAAGAACCTTGGGTCACCCTGGACCCCTGCCTCTCTTATTCCCAGCACATCTCCACTCTGGCACGCACTTGCCGATTCTTCCCTGAGCAACATCCGAAGAATCCGACCCCCTTCCCAGCTATGCTACCAGCTCCTGGTCCAGACCCCTGGTACTCTCCCACTAGACTACTGCAACTCCCTCCTGAAAGCTGGCCTCCCCCTCGTCCGCCACCAGATCGGCTCCAGCTCATCAGACTCTGCTGCCCAGCCTGGTGTTCTCTCTGCCTCCTTTGCCACGCTACTCCACTACTCCGCTTCGCTCCACTGGCTTCCGATCACCTTCGCATCAGTTTCAAGACTCTTGTACTAGCCTACAGATGCCTTGACCAGACTGCACCCAGCTACCTCAGACCCTCATCTCCCCTACACCCCCCACTCGTTTCTCCACGCTCCGCCTGCACTAGAGACTAGCTCTACCTCCGCTCGCTCCCCTGCCTCCAGAGCCATCTCCTTCTCCCGCCCTTGCTCCGCGGTGGTGGAATGACCTTCCTGAATGTCAGGACTGCCCAGTCCCCAGGCACATTCCGGCACCTCCTTAGACTCACCTCTTCAAAAGAGCACCTGTAGAACTCCTCTGTTTGTATCCTGGGACACTATCGCCCCTTCATGTAAATGTGCTTTGTTTTGCTCTTCTTGCCTATTTTACTGCATTTAATCTGTACTTCAGAATACTGTAATCTGCCAAATTAGCAACCTGCTGTAGTACTTTTGTATTTAATCATATCCTGATGTAACTATCACTATTTAATCATACCCTGATGTAACTATCACTATTATCTGCTGTATTATTGAATTTTTGGTTGTCACACATTACTTTGCTTGAACAAAAGTTATTGTATTTCTTGCTCTTATTGTATTACTTGTATTGTAACACTTGAAATGTATTTGCTTTTGACGATTGTAAGTCGCCTGGATAGGGCGTCTGCTAAAATAAATAATAATAATAATAATAATAATCATAGCCGCGATTCAGTAACACGACCATAGCCACGATTCGGTAACATTGACCATGAGCACAATTCAGTAACGCTGACCATAGCGGCGAGCAACGCATATGACAATAGTCGCGATTGAGCAACATGACCATAGCCGCAGAATTCATTAACATGACCATAGCCCGCGATTCGGTAACATGACCATAACCCGATTCAGCAGCATGACCATAAACCGCGATTCAGCGACATGACAATACAGCCCGCGATTCGTGTAACACGTCCATACTCACGGATTCGGTAACATGACCATAGCCACGATTTAGTAATGACCATAGCCATGATTCAGTAAATACGACAATAGAAGCGATTCAGTAACATGACCATAGCCCGCGATGCAGCGACATGACCGCTTGTACAATTCAGTAACTTAACAATAGTACTGATGGTAACATGACCATAGCCACGTTCAGCGACATAACCGCAGCCACTATTCAACAACATGACCAATAGCCAGGATTAAACACTATGACCATAGCCCGCGATTCAGTAACATGACCGGCAACGATTCAGCGACATGACCAAAACAGCCGGATTCAGTAACATGACCATAGCCACTGTTCGGTAACATGACCATAGCTAATGATACGGCGACGGCGACCATAGCCATGATTCAGTAGTATGACAATGGCAGTCCGGGTTTAGTAACATGACCATAGCCGCAATTCAGTAGCATGACCATAGCCATGATTCAGTAACATGATCATAGCCACTGTTGAGTAACATGACCAAAGCGGCGATTCAGCGACCTGATCATATATGCGATTCGGTAACATGACCAGCCTGGGTTGAGTAACATGACCATAGAAGCAATTCGGTAACATGACCATAGCCACGATTCGTAACATGACCGCCACGGATCAGTTACTTGAGCATAGCGATTCATTAGTAACATGACCATATGCGATGCAGCGACATTACGTACAGCCATGATTCAGTAACATGACCATAGCCACTGTTGAGTAACATGACCAAAGCCCGCGATTCAGCGACATGATCATAGCCACAATTCGGTAGTATGACAATAGCATTGATTAAGTAACATGACCATAGCCACGAATCACAGACATGACCATAGCGATTCAGTAAACATGACCATAGCTGATTTGAGCAACATTCAGTAACACATGGTTGCGATTGACCATAGGCACAAATCATGACAATAGAAACGATAACGTCCAATTCGGTAACATAACCATAGCCAAGATTCAGTAACCGCGATAGCCATGGTTGGAACAATACGATTCAGTTGCGAACATGACCATAACATCATGATTCGGTAACATGACCATAGCCACCATTCAGTAACATGACCATAGGTTTTGAGTAATCATAACCATAGCAACCCGCGATTCAGTAACATGAGCATAGCCACAATTCAGTAACATGACCATAGCCGATGGCTGTGAAATGACCATAGACATGATTCAGTAACATAACCATAGCCACCGTTGAGCAACATGACCAAAGCCACGATTCGACATGATCGATCATAGCCACAATTCGGTAGTATGACAATAGCTCGTTTAAGTAACATGACCATAGCCACGAATCAGCGACATGACCATAGCCACGATTCAGTAACATTCCCAGATTCAGCAACATGACCATAACCCGCGATTCAGCAACATGACATGACCAGTAACATGACCATAGATTTGTTTAGTAAACATGACCATAGCTATGATTCAGCGACATGACCATAGCCACGATTCAGTAACATGACCATTGAGTAACGACCAAAGCCACGATTCAGCAACATGACCAGCTACGATTCAGTAACGATTCGGTAACATGACCATAATTCATAATACGGGTTGAGTAACATGACCATATGCGATTCATTAACATGACCATAGCCACGATTCAGCAGCATGACCATAGCCACGATTCAGCGACATGACAATAGCCACCACTCAGTAACATAAGCATAGCCCGCGATTCAGTAACATGACCATAGCTACGGTTGAGCAACATGAAAATAATTGGCGATTGAGCAGCATGACCATAGCCGCCCAATTCAGTAACATGACCATAGCCACGATTCAGTAACATGACCATAGCCGCGGTTGAGCAACATGACCATAGCCGTGGTTGAGCAACATGACCATAACCCGCGATTCAGTAACATGACCATAGCCACGATCTGTGCACATGACCATCCACGGTGAACATGACAATAAATCCACAATTCGGCTGTGACATGACAATGTCCAGTAACATGTCAACCGTTTGAGTAACATAATCCCCCCCACCCACAAAGCTGGCGTCAACTGGACCTCACCTTCTCCCGGGCCTGCTGCCCTCCACCCTCTCTCACCCCTGGACCTCTGATCCACTATTTATCTCTTTTTCTCTGCTCTCCCCCCCTCCTCCTACCCCACTGTCACCTCTCTCTCCCAATCCTCCGCCTCTCTCCCTCTGTCCTTGCCCACTGCTCCTCACCCTCCCATCGAACTTCTCCAACTCTCCTCACCTCTGCTACCTCTTCCTCTTCTCCCTCACTCACCTCCTCCCCGACTCTGTCCCCTCACCTCCCGACCTGCTCGCCCTCCCTCCCCATCCCTGGCTCTCCTCTGCCTCCGCCTTCGGCAAGAATCACACTGCGATCTGCTGAAAAGAAATGGAAGACAAAAACTCCCCTGCTGCCCTAGACTCACCGACTCTCCTCTCCTCCTTCTCCTCTACTCTCACTCTGCTAAATGTGCTTATTTCCAATCTGTAATCCAAGCCTCCCACTAACAAAATCACTTAAACTATTCTCTACCTTCTCCTCCCCCCTAAGCCCTCCCCCTCCTCCTCCCTCCTCTATCTCCCCTGATGACTTTTATCCTTCTTCTCTTCTTCTAAAATCTCAGATATCCTAAACTTTAACACCTCCCTCCCCGCACCCCTCCTGCTCCAACCCCCACACCCACTACATCCCTACTAACTCGGCCCTCCTTCTCCCACCTTCTTGCACCTCTCTCAGACTCTGACCTCTCCTCCCTGCTCCAGGGTCATTAAACTCCACCACGTGTGCCTTGACCCCTCCCCACACACCTCTTTTCAAGCTGCTGCTCCTTGCTCTACTCCCCTTCATCTCTCTCCTCCTCGACACCTCCTCTTCTTTCTGGGTATCTTTCTCTGCTTCAAAAAGCCTCTATCACTCCTCATCAAAAAGCCACCCACCTCATTCCCCCACCTCCTCCAGAGCTACGTCCTGTCTCCTCCCACCCTTCTCTCAAACCCTCGAGCTGGACTGCACACCGCCAGCTCTCTGCTTTCCCTGTCCAACCACTCTCTGCCCGACCCTCTCCATCTGGCTTCCGCCTGCCCACTCCACTGAAACCACCCTCCTGTCTGTCACCAACTCACTTAAGTGTGCCTGAGCTGCCTCTCTCCCTCTGTCCTAATTCTCCTCGACCTCTCTGCTGCCTTTGACACTGTTGATCACTCTGTTCTACTATCATCTCTGTTTGACCTGGGATCTCTGGCACTGCTCTGGCCTGGTTCTTCTCCCTACCTCTCAACCACATTACCAGGTAACCTGGCTGGGCAACCTCCACACCTCACCTCTCTCTTAACTGGGTCCCCCAGGGGTCAGTCTTGGGTCCTCCCTGTTCTCTCTACACCCGCTCCCTGGGGCCCTCCGCATCCTATGGTTTCTCATACCATTTCTATGTGTTGATGATGCTCAGATTTTCCTCTCTATTCCACCTCTGACTCCACCATCTCCTCCCGTATCTCTACCTGTCTGTCTGCTATTTCCTCCTGGGTACTGTCTTTCAAAACTCAACTCTCTAAATCTGACCTCCTTTTGCCTCCTCTCCCCCTCCTCTGATCTCTCTATCTCTGAACCTCCAGTCCCCACTCTCCTCCCCTCTTCATAAGAACCTTGGGTCACCCACAGGCCCCTGCTCTCTTATTCCCAGCACATCTCCCGCCAGCGCGCACCGATTCTTCCTGAGCAACATCCGAAAATCCGACCCTTCCTCACCAACTATGCTACCCGCTCTGGTCCAGACCTGGTACTCTCCGCCTGAACTGCGGCTCCTCCTGGCTGGCCTCCTCGTCCGCCGCGTTCGCTCCGCCAGAACTCTGCCCGCCTGGTATTCTCTCTGCCTCAACTTCATCCCGCTACTCCACTACTCCATCAGCGCAGCCGATGCCTCGTGATTGGGGCTGTGGGACTGCCCAGCTGCACCCAGACCCTCCATCCCTCCCTACACCCCCCCTCGACCTCTCCGCTCCGCCTGCACTAGAAGACTAGCTCACCTCCGCGCTCCCCACCTCCCGAGCCCGCTCCTTCTCCCGCCTTGCTCCGCCCGGTGGTTGGAATGACCCAGCTCCCAGATGTGTCCAGGACTGCCCGGTCCTGACCACATTCGGCGCCTCCACTTAAGACTCACCTCTCAAAGAGCACCTGTAGAACTCCTCTGTTTGTATCCTGGGACACTATCACCCTTCGTATGCAAATGTGCTTTTATTTTGCTCTTATCTGCCCCTATTTTACTGCATTTAATCCTGTACTTTAGAATACTGTATTAATCTGCCAAGTGCTTAACCTGTAGTACTTTGTATTTTAATCATATCCTGATGTAACTATCACTATTTAATCATACCTGATGTAACTATCACTATTATCTGCTGTATTATTGAATTTTGGTTGTCACCCCATATACTTTGCTTGAACAAAGGATTATTGTATTTCTTGCTCTTGTTATTACTTGTATTGGCAACACTTTGAAATGTGTTTGCTTCACGATTGTAAGTCGCCCTGGATAAAGGCGTCTGCTAAATAAATAATAATAATAATAATAATCATAAACACGATTCAGTAACATGACTATAGCCACGATTCAGTAACATGACCATAGACACAATTCGGTAACATGACCATAGCGGCGAGCAACATGACAATAGTCGCGATTGAGCAACATGACCATAGCGCAATTCATTAACATGACCATAGCCCGCGATTCGGTAACATGACCATAGCCACGATTCAGCAGCATGACCATAGCCACGATTCAGCCCTGACATGACAATAGCCCGCGATTCAAGTGCATGTCCATACTCACGATTCAGTAACATGACCATAACCCGCGATTTAGTAATGACCATAGCCCGCGATTCAGCTGACATGACAATAGAAGCGATTCAGTAACATGACCGCTAACCCGCGATGCAGCGACATGACCATAGCCATGATTCGGTAACATGACCATAGCTACTGTTGAGTAAACACATGACCAAAACCAGGATTCAGCGACATAATCCTTAACCACAATTCAGTAGTATGACAACCTTCGATTAAGTAACATGACCATAGCCACGATTCAGTAACATGACCATAGCCACTATTCAATAACATGACCATAGCCAGGATTCAGTAACATGACCATATAGCCACAATTCAGTAACATGACCATAGCAACGATGCAGCGACATGACCATAGCCATGATTCGGTAACATGACCATAGCTACTGTTGAGGAACATGACCAAAACCCGCGATTCAGCGACATAATCATAGCCACAATTCAGTAGTCTGCGACAATAGCATCGATTAAATGGCACATGACCATAGCCCGCGAATCAGCACGACATGACCTTAGCCGCGATTCGGTACCATGACCATATACGATACGGCGACATGACCATAGCCATGATTCAGTAACATGACCATAGCTACTGTTGAGTAACATGACCAAAGCCATGATTCAGCGACATAATCATAGCCACAATTCAGTAGTATGACAATAGCCACCGATTAAATAACATGACCATATGCGATTCAGTAACATGACCATAGCCACTGTTATTAACATGATAGCGGGATTCGTAACGCGTGGCGGCTGATTCGGTAACATGACCATAGCAGCGATGCCGTGACAACGCGATGCATAGCCATGATTCGGTAACGTGACCATAGCCACGATTAGAAATGCAAATGACCATAGGCGCAATTCAGCGACATGACAATGAAAGCGATTCGGTAACATGTCCATAAGCATTTGAGTAACATAACCATGGCGACGGTTCAGTAGCGCATGACCGCGCCGTGGTTGAGCAACATGACAATAGTTGCAATTGAACGTGCACGGTAACGACCGGCACGTTCAGTGCTGTTGCGGTTGGTGGCACCGCTGACCATGGCGGCGTTTGAGCAACATGACCCATAGCCGTGGTTGAGCAGCATGACCGCGTACGATTCGGTATCATGGTATAGCCACAATTCAGTAACATGACCATAGCCCGCGATGCAAGCGACATGACCATAGACGCCCGGTTGTTGGCGTGCGCCACTGTTGGTAACATGACCAAAGCCACGATTCCGTTCGCGGCCTGATTCAGTAGTGACAATGGCCTCGATTAAAGTAACATGCGGCGCGAATCAGCGACATGACCGCCCGCGGTTGTGCTATGACCGCGCGGTTATTAACATGACCACCAACCCGTTCAGCAACATGACCATAGCCGCGATTCATTAACATGACCATAGCCGGCGGTTGGTAACATGACCATAGCCGTGGTTGAGCATGACCATAGCCGCGATTCAGTAACATGACCATAGCCACGATTCAGTAACATGACTGCAGCTGCGATTGGTAACGACCATAACCACGATTTAATAATGACCATAGCCGTTTCGTGACATGACAGCCACAATTCAGTAACATGTCCATAACCGCGTTTGAGTAACATAATCATAGCCCGCGATTCGGTAACATGACCATAGCCACGATTCAGTAATGACGGGCCTGAACTGGTATGGCGACGCGCGATGATCGCGGAGCAACATGACCATGGCGCAATTCATTATGACCATAGCCACGATTCAATAACAACATAACCATAGCCACGGTTCAGCAACATGACCAAAGCCCGCGATTCAGCGACGACAATGTTCGATTCAGTAACATGTCCATACTCGCGATTCGGTAACATGACCATAGCCGCGATTTGGCTGGCCGACCGCCGCCCGCGATTCAGCGCGCGGCAATAAAGCGATTCAGTAACATGACCTGCTTACGATGCAGCGACATGACCGCCGCCATGATTCAGTAACGACCGCCAGCTACTGGTGATAACATGACCAAAGCCATGATTCAGCGACATAATCATGGCCTGTAATTTCAATGTGGTGTGACAATAGCCTCGATTAAGTAACATGACCGCCTTACGATTCGGTAACGCCCGACCATAGCCACTATTCAATAACGCGATAAGCCGGATTCAGTGACATAGCTGCAATTCGGTAACATGACCATAGCAGCGATGCAGCGACATGACCATAGCCATGATTGATAACATGACCGTACGTTCAGTGGTGACCATAGGCACAATTCAGCGACGCTGACCCAATAAAGCGATTCAGTAACATGTCGCCAAGCGCGTTTAATTAACGCCGCCATAGCGACGATTCAGTAACACGATTTGACAATAGTTGCAATTGAGCATGACCGGCGCAATTCGGTAACGCCAGCCATAGCACAATTCGGTAACATGACCATAGCCGTTGGTAAACATGACCATAGCGTTTTGACAGCATGGCCCATAGCCGTGGTTGAGCAACGCCATAGCCACGATTCAGTATCATGAGCATAGCACGGTTAATGCTGACCGCGATGCAGCGTACCGGTATGATTCCGGTAACATGACCATAGCCACTGTTGAGTAACGCAATGGCCCGTTTGGCGTGATCGCCTGGTCAGTAGTATGACAATAGCCTCGATTAAGTAACATGACCATAGCGGTGTTGGCGTTTGCCAGCCGCGATTCGGTAACATGACCATAGCCATGATTCGGTAACATGACCATAGCCACGATTCAACAACACGTGCCGCCCGCATTCGGTAACATGACCATAGCCACGGTTTGATAACATGACCATAGCCATGATTTGGTAACATGACCATAGCCGCGATTCGGTAACATGACAATAACCGATTGGGTAACATGACCGCCACGATTCGGCGACATGACCATAGCGATTCAGTAACATGACCATAACCACGGTTTAGTAGCATGACCATAGCCATGATTTATTAACGACCCTGCTTCGATTCGGTAACGCCTTAATAACCACGATTGGTAACATGACCAAAGCCGCGATTCAGCGACATGACCATATGCGATTGGTAACATGACCATAGCCACGATTCAGCGACATGACCATAGCAGCGATTCGTGCTGTAAGCAGTTGATGGTGCCGTTAGTAACATGACAATAACCGATTTCGGTAACATGACCAAAACCACGATTCAGCGACATGCCATACCGTTCGTGTGCTGGCGTTCAGCAACATGACCGCGTGAGTTGTTAACATGACCATAGCCACGGTTTAGTAACATGACCATAGCCATGATTTGGTAACGCAATAGCCCGTTCGCGACCGTATTACGATTGAGTAACATGACCATAGCCACGGTTTGGTAACATGACCATGTGATTTAGTAACATGACCATAACCGCGATTCGGTGATAATAACCGCGATGAGTAACATGACCAAAGCCCGCGATTCAGCTGACGCTTGACCATAGCCACAATTCAGTAACATGACCATAGCCACGATTCAGCGACATAGCGGTTTAAGTAACATGACCATACTTGGTTGGTAACATGACCGCCGCCCACGATTCAATGCTGCGTAACCGATTGAGTAACATGACCAAAGCACCGATTCAGCGACATGACCATAGCCACGATTCAGTAACATGACCGCATCGCGATTCAGCAACATGACCACCAGCACGTTCGTGCGTGCGGTTGGTAACATGACCGCCGCCGCGGTTTATTAACATGACCATATACGTTCAGTAACATGACAATAACCGATTGAGTAGCACTGACCAAAGCCACGATTGGCGACATGACCGCCTTCACGATTCGGTAACATGACCCGCAGCCCGCGATTCAGCGACATGACCGGCGATTCGGTAACATGACGCCGGCGGTTGAGAGTAACATGACCATAGCCACGATTCGGTAACATGACCATAGCCGCGATTCAGCAGCATGACCATATACGATTCGGCGACATGACAATAACCGCATTCAGTAACATAAGCATAGCTACGATTCAGTAACACATGACCGCCTTGCAGTTTGAGAACATGACCATAGCCACGATTCGGTAACATGACCATAGCCACGATTCAACAGCATGACCGCAGCCACGATTCAAGCGACATGACCCAATGGCCCGACTCAGTAACAAACGCCAGCCACGATTCAGTAACATGACCATAGCGCGGTTTGAGCAACATGAAATGATGCAGCGATTGAACGCGCGTATAGCCGCAATTC
>JAHFZB010000067.1:103834-140866 GCA_036884735.1 Huso huso
CGAGGCTATTGTCATACTACTGAATTGTGGCTATGATCATGTCGCTGAATCGTGGCTTTGGTCATGTTACTCAACAGTGGCTATGGTCATGTTACTGAATCATGGCTATGGTAATGTCGCTGCATCGTGGCTATGGTCATGTTACTGAATTGTGGCTATGGTCATGTTACTGAACCGCGGCTATGGTCATGTTACTGAATCGTGGCTATGGTCATGTTACTGAATTGCGGCTATGGTCATATTACTAAACCGCGGCTATGGTCATGTTACTGAATCGTGGCTATGGTCATGTTACTGAATCGTGGCTATGGTCATGTTACTGAATCGTGGCTATGGTCATGTTACTGAATCGAGGCTATTGTCATACTACTGAATTGTGGCTATGATTATGTCGCTGAATCGTGGCTTTGGTCATGTTACTCAACAGTAGCTATGGTCATGTTACTGAATCATGGCTATGGTCATGTCGCTGCATCGTGGCTATGGTCATGTCAGTGAATCTTGACTATGGTCATGTTACAGAATCGTGGCTATGGTCATGTCGCTGAATTGTGGCTATGGTCATTTTACTTAATCGTGGCTATGGTCATGTTACTGAATAGTGGCTATGGTCATGTTACTGAATCGTGGCTATGGTCATGTTACTGAATCGTGGTTATGGTCATGGTCATGTTAATCGAGGCTATTGTCATGTTACTGAATTGTGGCTATGGTCATGTTACTGAATCGTGGCTTTGGTCATGTTACTCAACAGTGGCTATGGTCATGTTACTGAATCATGGCTATGGTCATGTCGTGGCTGGTCATCGTGGCTATGGTCATGTTACTGAATAGTGGCTATGGTCATGTTACTGAATCGTGGCTATGGTCATGTTACTGAATCGTGGCTATGGTCATGTTACTGAATCGTGGCTATGGTCATGTTACTGAATCGTGGCTATGGTCATGTTACTGAATCGTGGCTATGGTCATGTTACTGAATCGTGGCTATGGTCATGTTACTGAATCAGTGGCTATGGTCATGTTACTGAATCGTGGCTATGATCATGTCATGAATCGTGGCTTTGGTCATGTTACTCAACAGTGGCTATGGTCATGTTACTGAATCGTGGCTATGGTCATGTTACTGAATCGTGATGGTCATATCTGAATTGTGGCTATGGTCATGTTACTGAATCGTGGCTATGGTCATGTTACTCAAATGTGGCTATGGTCATGTTACTGAATCGTGGCTATGGTCATGTTACTGAATCGTGGCTATGGTCATGTTACTGAATCGTGGCTATGGTCATGTTACTGAATCGTGGCTATGGTCATGTTACTGAATCGTGGCTATTGTCATGTTACTGAATCGTGGCTATGGTCATGTTGCTGAATCGTGGCTATGGTCATGTTACTGAATCGTGGCTATGGTCATGTTACTGAATCGTGGCTATGGTCTATGGTCATGTTACTGAATCGTGGCTATGGTCATGTTACTGAATTGCGGCTATGGTCATGTTGCTCAATCGCAACTATGGTCATGTTACTGAATCGTGGCTATGGTCATGTTACTGAATCGTGGCTATGGTCATGTTACTGAATCGTGGCTATGGTCATGTTACTGAATTGTGGCTATGGTCATGTTACTGAATCGTGGCTATGGTCATGATAATCAATCGTGGCTATGGTCATGTTACTGAATCATGACTATGGTCAAGTCGGTCATGTCATACTGAATCGTGGCTATGGTCATGTTACTGAATCGTGGCTATGGTCATGTTACTGAATCGTGGCTATGGTCATGTTACTGAATCGTGGCTATGGTCATGTTACTGAATCATGGCTATGGTCATGTTACTGAATCATGACTATGGTCATGTTACTGAATCGTGGCTATGGTCATGTTACTGAATCGGCTATGCTATGGTCATGTTACTGAATCGTGGCTATGGTCATGTTACTGAATCGTGGCTATGGTCATGTTACTGAATCGTGGCTATGGTCATGTTACTGAATCGTGGCTATGGTCATGTTACTGAATCGTGGCTATGGTCATGTTACTGAATCGTGGCTATGGTCATGTTACTGAACTGAATCATGGCTATGGTCATGTTACTGAATCGCGGCTATGGTCATGTTACTGAATCGTATGGTATGGTGGTGTTACTGAATCATGGCTATGGTCATGTTACTGAATCGTGGCTATGGTCATGTTACTGAATCGTGGCTATGGTCATGTTGCTGAATGGCTATGGTCATGTTACTGAATCGCGGCTATGGTCATGTTACTGAATCGTGGCTATGGTCATGTTACTGAATCGTGGCTATGGTCATGTTACTGAATCGTGGCTATGGTCATGTTACTCAATGGCTATGGTCATGTTACTGAATGGTCATGTTACTGAATCGTGGCTATGGTCATGTTACTGAATCGTGGCTATTGTCATGTTAATCGTGAATCGTGGCTATGGTCATGTTACTAAATCGTGGCTATGGTCATGTTACTGAATCGTGGCTATGGTCATGTTACTGAATCGTGTGGCTATGGTCATGTTACTGAATCGTGGCTATGGTCATGTTGCTGAATCGTGGCTATGGTCATGTTACTGAATTGTGGCTATGGTCATGTTACTGAATCGTGGCTATGGTCATGTTACTCAATTAGCGTGGTTATGTTCATGTTACTATGAATGTTACTGAATCGTGGCTATGGTCATGTTACTGAATCGTGGCTATGGTCATGTTACTGAATCGTGGCTATGGTCATGTTACTGAATCCGCTATGGTCATGTTACTATGGTCATGTTGGTCACTGAATCGTGGCTATGGTCATGTTACTGAATCGTGGCTATGGTCATGTTACTGAATCGTGGCTATGGTCATGTTACTGAATAAGTGGCTATGGTCATGTTACACTGAATCATGGCTATGGTCATGTTACTGAATCGTGGCTATGGTCATGTTACTGAATCGTGGCTATGGTCATGTTACTGGTCTATGGTCATGTTACTGAATATGGCTATGGTCATGTTACTGAATCGTGGCTATGGTCATGTTACTGAATCGAGGCTATGGTCATACTACTGAATTGTGGCTATGATTATGTTACTGAATCGTGGCTTTGGTCATGTTACTCAACAGTAGCTATGGTCATGTTACTGAATCATGGCTATGGTCATGTCGCTGAATCGTTGGCTATGGTCATGTTACTGAATTGTGGCTATGGTCATGTTACTGAATCGTGGCTATGGTCATGTTACTGAATAGTGGCTATGGTCATGTTACTGAATCGTGGCTATGGTCATGTTACTGAATCGTGGCTATGGTCATGTTACTTAATCGAGGCTATTGTCATACTACTGAATTGTGGCTATGATCATGTTACTGAATCGTGGCTTTGGTCATGTTACTCAATCGTGGCTATGGTCATGTTACTGAATCATGGCTATGGCTATGGTCATGTGAATCGTGGCTGCATGTTACTGAATCGTGGCTATGGTCATGTTACTGAATCGTGGGCTATGGTCATGTTACTGAATCGGCTATGGTCATGTTACTGAATCGTGGCTATGGTCATGTTACTGAATCGTGGCTATGGTCATGTTACTGAATCGTGGCTATGGTCATGTTACAATGTTATGGTGAATCGTGGCTATGGTCATGTTACTGAATCGTGGCTATGGTCATGTTACTGAATCGTGGCTATGGTCATGTTACTGAATCATGGCTATGGTCATGTTACTGAATCGTGGCTATGGTCATGTTATGGTCTATGGTCATGTTACTGAATCGTGGCTATGGTCATGTTACTGAATCGTGGCTATGGTCATGGTACTGAATCGTGGCTATGGTCATGTTACTGAATCGTGGTCATGTATGGTCATGGTCATGTTGAATCGTGGCTATGGTCATGTTACTGAATCGTGGCTATGGTCATGTTACTGAATCATGGCTATGGTCATGTCGCTGAATCGTGGCTATGGTCATGTTACTGAATCGTGGCTATGGTCATGTTACTGAATCGTGGCTATGGTCATGTTACTGAATCGTGGCTATGGTCATGTTACTGAATCGCGGCTATGGTCATGTTACTGAATCGTGGCTATGGTCATGTCGCTGAATCGTGGCTTTGGTCATGTTACTCAACAGTGGCTATGGTCATGTTACTGAATCATGGCTATGGTCATGTTACTGAATCGTGGCTATGGTCATGTTACTGAATCGTGGCTATGGTCATGTTACTGAATCGCGGCTATGGTCATGTTACTGAATCGTGGCTATGGTCATGTTACTGAATTGCGGCTATGGTCATGTTACTAAATCGTGGCTATGGTCATGTTACTGAATCGTGGCTATGGTCATGTCGCTGAATCGTGGCTATGGTCATGTTACTGAATCGTGGCTATGGTCATGTTACTGAATCGAGGCTATTGTCATACTACTGAATTGTGGCTATGATCATGTTACTGAATCGTGGCTTTGGTCATGTTACTCAACAGTAGCTATGGTCATGTTACTGAATCATGGCTATGGTCATGTTACTGAATCGTCATGTTACTATGGTCATGTCAGTGAATCTTGACTATGGTCATGTTACTGAATCGTGGCTATGGTCATGTTACTGAATCGTGGCTATGGTCATGTTACTGAATCGTGGCTATGGTCATGTTACTGAATCGTGGCTATGGTCATGTTACTGAATCGTGGCTATGGTCATGTTACTGAATCGTGGCTATGGTCATGTTACTTAATCGAGGCTATTGTCATACTACTGAATTGTGGCTATGATCATGTCGCTGAATCGTGGCTTTGGTCATGTTACTCAACAGTGGCTATGGTCATGTTACTGAATCATGGCTATGGTCATGTCGCTGCATCGTGGCTATGGTCATGTTACTGAATTGTGGCTATGCTCATGTTACTGAATCGTGGCTATGGTCATGTTACTGAATCGTGGCTATGGTCATGTTACTGAATCATGGCTATGGTCATGTTACTGAATCTGAATCATGTGACTATGGTCATGTTGCTGAATCGTGGCTATGGTCATGTTACTGAATCGTGGCTATGGTCATGTTACTGAATCGTGGCTATGGTCATGTTGCTCAACAGTAGCTATGGTCATGAATACTGAATGGTCATGTTAGCTGATGGTCATGTTACTGAATCGTGGCTATGGTCATGTTACTGAATCGTGGCTATGGTCATGTTACTGAATCGTGGCTATGGTCATGTTACTGAATCGTGGCTATGGTCATGTTACTGAATCGTGGCTATGGTCATGTTACTGAATCGTGGCTATGGTCATGTTACTGAATCGGTCATGTTACTAACCGTCATGTTACTGAATCGTGGCTATGGTCATGTTACTGAATCGGCTATGGTCATGTTACTGAATCGTGGCTATGGTCATGTTACTGAATCGTGGCTATGGTCATGTTACTGAATCGTGGCTATGGTCATGTTACTGAATCGTGGCTATGGTCATGTTACTGAATCGTGGCTATGGTCATGTTACTGAATCGTGGCTATGGTCATGTTACTGAATTGTGGCTATGGTCATGTTGCTGAATCGTGGCTATGGTCATGTTACTCAATCGTGGCTATGGTCATGTTACTGAATCGTGGCTATGGTCATGTTACTGAATCGTGGCTATGGTCATGTTACTCAATCGAGGCTATTGTCATACTACTGAATCGTGGCTATGATCATGTTACTGAATCGTGGCTATTGGTCATGTTACTCAACAGTGGCTATGGTCATGTTACTGAATCATGGCTATGGTCATGTCGCTGCATCGTGGCTATGGTCATGTTACTGAATCGTGGCTATGGTCATGTTACTGAATCGTGGCTATGGTCATGTTACTGAATCGTGGCTATGGTCATGTTACTGAATCGCGGCTATGGTCATGTTACTAAATCGTGGCTATGGTCATGTTACTGAATCTATGGTCATGTTATGGTCATGTTACTGAATCGTGGCTATGGTCATGTTACTGAATCATGTGGCTATGGTCATGTTACTGAATCGAGGCTATTGTCATACTACTGAATTGTGGCTATGGTCATGTTACTGAATCGTGGCTTTGGTCATGTTACTCAACAGTAGCTATGGTCATGTTACTGAATCATGGCTATGGTCATGTTACTCGCTGCATCGTGGCTATGGTCATGTTACTGAATCTTGACTATGGTCATGTTACAGAATCGTGACTATGGTCATGTTACTGAATTGTGGCTATGGTCATGTTTACTGAATCGTGGCTATGGTCATGTTACTGAATAGTGGCTATGGTCATGTTACTGAATCGTGGCTATGGTCATGTCGCTGATTCGTGGCTATGGTCATGTTACTGAATCGAGGCTATTGTCATACTACTGAATTGTGGCTATGATCATGTCGCTGAATCGTCATGGCTTTGGTCATGTTACTCAACAGTGGCTATGGTCATGTTACTGAATCATGGCTATGGTCATGTCGCTGCATCGTGGCTATGGTCATGTTACTGAATTGTGGCTATGGTCATGTTACTGAATCGTGGCTATGGTCATGTTACTGAATCGTGGCTATGGTCATGTTACTGAATCATGGCTATGGTCATGTTACTGAATCGTGGCTATGGTCATGTTACTGAATCGTGGCTATGGTCATGTTAATGAATCGTGGCTATGGTCATGTTACTGAATTACGCTGCTATGGTCATGTTACTGAATCGTGGCTATGGTCATGTTACTGAATCGTGGCTATGGTCATGTTACTCCAATCGTGGCTATGGTCATGTTACTGAATCGTCATGTTATGGTCATATGGTCATGTTACTGAACCGTTGCTATGGTCATGTTACTGAATCGTGGCTATGGTCATGTTACTGAATCGTGGCTATGGTCATGTTACTGAATCGTGGCTATGGTCATGTTACTGAATCGTGGCTATGGTCATGTTACTGAACCGTGGCTATGGTCATGTTACTGAATGAATCGGCTATGGTCATGTTACTGAATCGTGGCTATGGTCATGTTACTGAATCGTGGCTATGGTCATGTTACTGAATCGTGGCTATGGTCATGTTACTGAATCATGGCTATGGTCATGTTACTGAATCATGGCTATGGTCATGTTACTGAATCGTGGCTATGGTCATGTTACTGAATTGTGGCTATGGTCATGTTACTCAATCGTGGCTATGGTCATGTTACTCAATCGCATAGCTATGGTCATGTTACTGAATCGTGGCTATGGTCATGTTACTGAATCGCGGCTATGGTCATGTTACTGAATCATGGCTATGGTCATGTTGCTGAATCGTGGCTATGGTCATGTTACTGAATCGTGGCTATGGTCATGTTACTGAATCGTGGCTATGGTCATGTACTGGTCATGTCATGTCGCTGAATCGTGGCTATGGTCATGTTACTGAATCGTGGCTATGGTCATGTTACTGAATCGTGGCTATGGTCATGTTACTGAATCATGGCTATGGTCATGTTACTGAATCGCGGCTATGGTCATGTTACTGAATTGTGGCTATGGTCATGTTACTGAATCGTGGCTATGGTCATGTTACTGAATCAGGGCTATGGTCATGTTACTGAATCGCGCTATGGTCATGTTACTGAATCGTGGCTATGGTCATGTTACTGAATCGTGGCTATGGTCATGTTACTGAATTGTGGCTATGGTCATGTTACTGAATTGTGGCTATGGTCATGTTACTCAATCGTGGCTATGGTCATGTTACTGAATCATGGTCATGTTACTATGTTGTGGCTATGAATGTCATGTCTTACTGAATCGTGGCTATGGTCATGTTACTGAATCGTAGCTATGGTCATGTTACTGAATCGTGGTCATGTATGGTCATGTTACTGAATCGTGGCTATGGTCATGTTACTGAATCGTGGCTATGGTCATGTTACTGAATCGTGGCTATGGTCATGTTACTGAATCGTGGCTATGGTCATGTTACTGAATCGTGGCTATGGTCATGTTACTGAATCGTGGCTATGTTCATGTTACTGAATCGTGGCTATGGTCATGTTACTGAATCGTGGCTATGGTCATGTTACTGAATCGTGGCTATGGTCATGTTACTGAATCGTGGCTATGGTCATGTTACTGAATCGTGGCTATGGTCATGTTACTGAATCGTGGCTATGGTCATGTTACTGAATCGTGGCTATGGTCATGTTACTGAATATGGTCATGGCTATGGTCATGTTACTGAATCGTGGCTATGGTCATGTTACTGAATCGTGGCTATGGTCATGTTACTGAATCGTGGCTATGGTCATGTTACTGAATCATGGCTATGGTCATGTTACTGAATCGTGGCTATGGTCATGTTACTGAATCGTGGCTATGGTCATGTTGCTGAATCGTGGCTATGGTCATGTTACTGAATCGTGGCTATGGTCATGTTACTGAATCGTGGCTATGGTCATCATGAATCTGGCTATGAATGTTACTGAATCGCTATGGTCATGTTACTGAATCGTGGCTATGGTCATGTTACTGAATCGTGGCTATGGTCATGTTACTGAATCGCGGCTATGGTCATGTTACTGAATGGTCGTGGCTATGGTCATGTTACTGAATTGTGGCTATGGTCATGTTACTGAATCGTGGCTATGGTCATGTTACTGAATCATGGCTATGGTCATGTTACTGAATCGTGGCTATGGTCATGTCGCTGAATCGTGGCTATGGTCATGTTACTTAATCGAGGCTATTGTCATACTACTGAATTGTGGCTATGATCATGTTGCTGAATCGTGGCTATGGTCATGTTACTCAACAGTGGCTATGGTCATGTTACTGAATCATGGCTATGGTCATGTTACTGGCATCGTGGCTATGGTCATGTTACTGAATCGTGGCTATGGTCATGTTACTGAATCGTGGCTATGGTCATGTTACTGAATCGTGGCTATGGTCATGTTACTGAATCGTGGCTATGGTCATGTTACTGAATCGTGGCTATGGTCATGTTACTGAATCGTGGCTATGGTCATGTTACTGAATCGTGGCTATGGTCATGTTACTGAATCGTGACTATGGTCATGTTACTGAATCGTGGCTATGGTCATATGAATCATGGCTATGGTCATGTTACTGAATCGTGGCTATGGTCATGTTACTGAATCGTGGCTATGGTCATGTTACTGAATCGTGGCTATGGTCATGTTACTGAATCGTGGCTATGGTCATGTTACTGAATCATGGCTATGGTCATGTTACTGAATCGTGGCTATGGTCATGTTACTGAATCGTGGCTATGGTCATGTTACTGAATTGTGGCTATGGTCATGTTACTGAATCGTGGCTATGGTCATGTTACTGAATCGTGGCTATGGTCATGTTACTGAATCGTGGCTATGGTCATGTTACTGAATCGTGGCTATGGTCATGTTACTGAATCGAGGCTATTGTCATACTACTGAATTGTGGCTATGATCATGTCGCTGAATCGTGGCTTTGGTCATGTTACTCAACAGTGGCTATGGTCATGTTACTGAATCATGGCTATGGTCATGTTGCTGCATCGTGGCTATGGTCATGTTACTGAATCGTGGCTATGGTCATGTTACTGAATCGCGGCTATGGTCATGTTACTGAATCGTGGCTATGGTCATGTTACTGAATCGTGGCTATGGTCATGTTACTAAACCGTGGCTATGGTCATGTTACTGAATCGTGGCTATGGTCATGTCGCTGAATCGTGGCTATGGTCATGTTACTGAATCGTGGCTATGGTCATGTTACTGAATCGTGGCTATGGTCATGTTACTGAATCGTGGCTATGGTCATGTTATGTTACTGAATCGTGGCTTTGGTCATGTTACTGAATCGTAGCTATGGTCATGTTACTGAATCATGGCTATGGTCATGTTACTGAATCGTGGCTATGGTCATGTTACTGAATCGTGGCTATGGTCATGTTACTGAATCGTGGCTATGGTCATGTTACTGAATTGTGGCTATGGTCATTTTACTGAATCGTGGCTATGGTCATGTTACTGAATCGTGGCTATGGTCATGTTACTGAATCGTGGCTATGGTCATGTTACTGATTCGTGGCTATGGTCATGTTACTTAATCGAGGCTATTGTCATACTACTGAATTGTGGCTATGATCATGTTACTGAATCGTGGCTTTGGTCATGTTACTCAACAGTGGATATGGTCATGTTACTGAATCATGGCTATGGTCATGTTACTGAATCGTGGCTATGGTCATGTTACTGAATCGTGGCTATGCTCATGTTACTGAATCGTGGCTATGGTCAATGTTACTGAATCGGGCTATGGTCATGTTAATCAATCGTGGCTATGGTCATGTTACTGAATCATGGCTATGGTCATGTTACTGAATCGTGGCTATGGTCATGTTACTGAATCGTGGTTATGGTCATGTTACTGAATCGTGGCTATGGTCATGTTACTGAATCATGGCTATGGTCATGTTACTGAATCGTGGCTATGGTCATGTTACTGAATCGTGGCTATGGTCATGTTACTGAATCGTGGCTATGGTCATGTTACTGAATCGTGGCTATGGTCATGTTACTGAATCGCTGCTATGGTCATGTTACTGAATCGTGGCTATGGTCATGTTACTGAATTGTGGCTATGGTCATGTTACTGAATCGTGGCTATGGTCATGTTACTGAATCGTGGCTATGGTCATGTTACTGAATCGTGGCTATGGTCATGTTACTGAATCGTGGCTATGGTCATGTTGCTGAATCGTGGCTATGGTCATGTTACTGAATCGTGGCTATGGTCATGCTATGGTCATGTTACTGAATCGTGGCTATGGTCATGTTACTGAATCGTGGCTATGGTCATGTTACTGAATCGTGGCTATGGTCATGTTACTGAATCGTGGCTATGGTCATGTTACTGAATCGTGGCTATGGTCATGTTGCTGAATCGTGGCTATGGTCATGTTGCTGAATCGTGGCTATGGTCATGTTACTGAATCGTGGCTATGGTCATGTTACTGAATCGCGGCTATGGTCATGTTACTGAATCTGAATTTGGCTATGGTCATGTTGCTGAATCGTGGCTATGGTCATGTTACTGAATCGTGGCTATGGTCATGTTACTGAATCGTGGCTATGGTCATGTTACTGAATCGTGGCTATGGTCATGTTACTGAATCGTGGCTATGGTCATGTTACTGAATCGTGGCTATGTCATGTTATGAATCGTGGCTATGGTCATGTTACTGAATCGTGGCTATGGTCATGTTACTGAATCGTGGCTATGGTCATGTTACTGAATCGAGGCTATTGTCATACTACTGAATTGTGGCTATGGTCATGTCGCTGAATCGTGGCTATGGTTATGTTACTCAATCGGCTATGGTCATGTTACTGAATCATGGCTATGGTCATGTCGCTGAATCGTTGGCTATGGTCATGTTACTGAATCGTGGCTATGGTCATGTTACTGAATCGCGGCTATGGTCATGTTACTGAATCGTGGCTATGGTCATGTTACTGAATCAGCGGGCTATGGTCATGTTACTGAATCGTGGCTATGGTCATGTTACTGAATCGTGGCTATGGTCATGTTACTGAATCGTGGCTATGGTCATGTTACTCAATCGTGGCTATGGTCATGTTACTGAATCGTGGCTATGGTCATGTTACTGAATCATGGCTATGGTCATGTTACTGAATCGTGGCTATGGTCATGTTACTGAATCGTGGCTATGGTCATGTTACTGAATCGTGGCTATGGTCATGTTACTGAATCGTGAATCGTGGCTATGGTCATGTTACTGAATCGTGGCTATGGTCATGTTACTGAATCGTGGCTATGGTCATGTTACTGAATCGTGGCTATGGTCATGTTACTGAATCGTGGCTATGGTCATGTGAATTACTATGGTCATGTTACTGAATCGTGGCTATGGTCATGTTACTGAATCGTGGCTATGGTCATGTTACTGAATCGCGGCTATGGTCATGTTACTGAATCGTGGCTATGGTCATGTTACTGAATCTGAATCATGTGGTCTATGGTCATGTTACTGAATCGTGGCTATGGTCATGTTACTGAATCATGGCTATGGTCATGTTACGCTGAATCGTGGCTATGGTCATGTTACTGAATCGTGGCTATGGTCATGTTACTGAATCGTGGCTATGGTCATGTTACTCAATCGCGGCTATGGTCATGTTACTGAATCAGTGGCTATGGTCATGTTACTGAATCATGGCTATGGTCATGTTACTGAATCGTGGCTATGGTCATATTACTGAATTGTGGCTATGGTCATGTTACTGAATCGTGGCTATGGTCATGTTACTGAATCGTGTAGCTATGGTCATGTTACTGAATCGTGGCTATGGTCATGTTACTGAATCGTGGCTATGGTCATGTTACTGAATCGTGGCTATGGTCATGTTACTGAATCGTGGCTATGGTCATGTTACTGAATCGTGGCTATGGTCATGTTATGAATCGTGGCTATGGTCATGTTACTGAATCGAGGCTATTGTCATGTTACTGAATTGTGGCTATGGTCATGTTACTGAATCGTGGCTATGGTCATGTTACTCAATAGTGGCTATGGTCATGTTACTGAATCATGGCTATGGTCATGTTACTGAATCGTGGCTATGGTCATGTTACTGAATTGTGGCTATGGTCATGTTACTGAATCGTGGCTATGGTCATGTTACTGAATCGTGGCTATGGTCATGTTACTGAATCGTGGCTATGGTCATGTTACTGAATCGTGGCTATGGTCATGTTACTGAATCGTGGCTATGGTCATGTTACTGAATCGTGGCTATGGTCATGTTACTGAATTGTGGCTATGGTCATGTTGCTGAATCGTGGCTATGGTCATGTTACTGAATCGTGGCTATGGTCATGTTACTGAATCGCTGGTCATGTTACTGAATCGTGGCTATGGTGGTCATGTTATGGTCATGTTACTGAATCGTGGCTATGGTCATGTTACTGAATCGTGGCTATGGTCATGTTACTGAAACGTGGCTATGGTCATGTTACTGAATCGTGGCTATGGTCATGTTGCTGAATCGTGGCTATGGTCATGTTACTGAATCGTGGCTATGGTCATGTTACTGAATCGTGGCTATGGTCATGTTACTCAATCGTGGCTATGGTCATGTTACTGAATCGTGGCTATGGTCATGTTACTGAATCGTGGCTATGCTCATGTTACTGAATCGTGGCTATGGTCATGTTACTGAATCGTGGCTATGGTCATGTTACTGAATCGTGGCTATGGTCATGTTACTGAATCGCTTCTATGGTCATGTTACTGAATCGTGGCTATGGTCATGTTACTGAATCGTGGCTATGGTCATGTTACTGAATCGTGGCTATGGTCATGTTACTGAATCGTGGCTATGGACATGTTACTGAATCGAGGCTATTGTCATACTACTGAATTGTGGCTATGATTCATGTTACTGAATCGTGGCTTTGGTCATGTTACTCAACAGTAGCTATGGTCATGGTCATGTTACTGAATCATGGCTATGGTCATGTTACTGAATCTCAATCGTTGAATCTATATGGTCATGTTACTGAATCGTGGCTATGGTCATGTTACTGAATCGTGGCTATGGTCATGTTACTGAATCGTGGCTATGGTCATGTTACTGAATCGTGGCTATGGTCATGTTACTGAATCGTGGCTATGGTCATGTTACTGAATCGTGGCTATGGTCATGTTACTGAATTGTGGCTATGGTCATGTGTTACTGAATCGTGGCTTTGGTCATGTTACTCAATCAGTGGCTATGGTCATGTTACTGAATCAATGGCTATGGTCATGTTACTGAATCGTGGCTATGGTCATGTTACTGAATCGTGGCTATGGTCATGTTACTGAATCTATGGTCATGTTACTGAATGGCTATGGTCATGTTACTGAATCGTGGCTATGGTCATGTTGGTCATGTTACTGAATCGTGGCTATGGTCATGTTACTTAATCGAGGCTATTGTCATACTACTGAATTGTGGCTATGGTCATGTTGCTGAATCGTGGCTTTGGTCATGTTACTCAACAGTGGCTATGGTCATGTTACTGAATCATGGCTATGGTCATGTTACTGCAATCGTGGCTATGGTCATGTTACTGAATTGTGGCTATGGTCATGTTACTGAATCGTGGCTATGGTCATGTTACTGAATCGTGGCTATGGTCATGTTACTGAATTGTGGCTATGGTCATGTTACTGAATCGCGGGCTATGGTCATGTTACTGAATCGTGGCTATGGTCATGTTACTGAATCGTGGCTATGGTCATGTTACTGAATCGTGGCTATGGTCATGTTACTGAATCGTGGCTATGGTCATGTTACTGAATCGTGGCTATGGTCATGTTACTGAATCGTGGCTATGGTCATGTTACTGAATCGTGGAATCTATGGTCATGTTACTGAATCGGCTATGGTCATGTTACTCAATCGTGGCTATGGTCATGTTACTGAATCGTGGCTATGGTCATGTTACTGAATCATGGCTATGGTCATGTTACTGAATCGTGGCTATTGTCATGTTACTGAATCGTGGCTATGGTCATGTTACTGAATCGTGGCTATGGTCATGTTACTCAACAGTGGCTATGGTCATGTTACAATCATACTATGGTCATGTTACTGAATCGTGGCTATGGTCATGTTACTGAATCTGGCTATGGTCATGTTAATGGTCATGAATCGTGGCTATGGTTACTGAATCGTGGCTATGGTCATGTTACTGAATCGTTACTATGGCTATGGTCATGTTACTGAATCGTTACTATGGTCATGTTACTGAATGGGCTATGGTCATGTTACTGAATCGTGGCTATGGTCATGTTATGGTCTGAATCGTGGCTATGGTCATGTTGCTGAATCGTGGCTATGGTCATGTTACTGAATCGTGGCTATGGTCATGTTACTGAATCGTGGGCTGATCATCATGTTACTGAATCGTGGCTATGGTCATGTTACTGAATCGTGGCTATGGTCATGTTACTGAATCGTGGCTATGGTCATGTTACTGAATCGTGGCTATGGTCATGTTACTGAATCATGGCTATGGTCATGTCGCTGAATCGTGGCTATGGTCATATTACTGAATTGTGGCTATGGTCATGTTACTGAATCGTGGCTATGGTCATGTTACTCAACCGTGGCTATGGTCATGTTACTGAATCATGACTATGGTCATGTCGCTGAATCGTTGCTATGGTCATGTTACTGAATCGTGGCTATGGTCATGTTACTGAATTGTGGCTATGGTCATGTTGCTCAATCGCAACTATGGTCATGTTACTGAATCGTGGCTATGGTCATGTTACTGAATCGTGGCTATGGTCATGTCGCTGAATCGGCTATGCTATGGTCATGTTACTGAATCGAGGCTATTGTCATACTACTGAATTGTGGCTATGATCATGTCGCTGAATCGTGGCTTTGGTCATGTTACTCAACAGTGGCTATGGTCATGTTACTGAATCATGGCTATGGTCATGTTACTGAATCGTGGCTATGGTCATGTTACTGAATCGTGGCTATGGTCATGTTACTGAACCGCGGCTATGGTCATGTTACTGAATCGTGGCTATGGTCATGTTACTGAATCGCGGCTATGGTCATGTTACTGAACCGTGGCTATGGTCATGTTACTGAATCGTGGCTATGGTCATGTTACTGAATCGTGGCTATGGTCATGTTACTGAATCGTGGCTATGGTCATGTTACTGAATCGTGGCTATGGTCATGTTACTGAATTGTGGCTATGGTCATGTTACTGAATCGTGGCTATGGTCATGTTACTGAATCGTGGCTATGGTCATGTTACTGAATCGTGGCTATGGTCATGTTACTGAATCCCGTGGCTATGGTCATGTTACTTAATCGAATCGTGCTATTGTCATACTACTGAATTGTGGCTATGGTCATGTCGCTGAATCGTGGCTTTGGTCATGTTACTCAATCGTGGCTATGGTCATGTTACTGAATCGTGGCTATGGTCATGTCGCTGAATCGTGGCTATGGTCATGTTACTGAATCGTGGCTATGGTCATGTTACTGAATCGTGGCTATGGTCATGTTACTGAATCGTGGCTATGGTCATGTTACTGAATCGTGGCTATGGTCATGTTACTGAATCGTGGCTATGGTCATGTTACTGAATCGTGGCTATGGTCATGTTACTGAATCGTGGCTATGGTCATGTTACTGAATCGTGGCTATGGTCATGTTACTCAATCGTGGCTATGGTCATGTTACTGAATCGTGGCTATGGTCATGTTACTGAATCGTGGCTATGGTCATGTTACTGAATCGTGGCTATGGTCATGTTACTGAATCGCGGCTATGGTCATGTTACTGAATTGTGGCTATGGTCATGTTACTGAATCGTGGCTATGGTCATGTTACTGAATCGTGGCTATGGTCATGTTATTGAATCGTGGCTATGGTCATGTTATCTGAATGGTCATGTGGCTATGGTCATGTTGTTACTGAATCGTGGCTATGGTCATGTTACTGAATCAGTGGCTATGGTCATGTTACTGAATCGCGGCTATGGTCATGTTACTGAATCGTGGCTATGGTCATGTTACTGAATCGTGGCTATGGTCATGTTACTGAATCGCGGCTATGGTCATGTTGCTCAACCGTGGCTATGGTCATGTTACTGAATCGTGGCTATGGTCATGTTACTGAATCGTGGCTATGGTCATGTTACTGAATCGTGGCTATGGTCATGTTACTGAATCGTGGCTATGGTCATGTTACTGAATCGTGGCTATGGTCATGTCGCTGATTCGTTTTATGGTCATGTTACTGAATCGTGGCTATGGTCATGTTACTGAATCGTGGCTATGGTCATGTTACTGAATCGTGGCTATGGTCATGTTACTGAATCGTGGCTATGGTCATGTTACTGAATCGAGGCTATTGTCATACTACTGAATTGTGGCTATGATCATGTTACTGAATCGTGGCTTTGGTCATGTTACTCAATCAGTGGATATGGTCATGTTACTGAATCATGGCTATGGTCATGTCGCTGAATCGTGGCTATGGTCATGTTACTGAATCGTGGCTATGGTCATGTTACTGAATCGTGGCTATGGTCATGTTACTGAATCGTGGCTATGGTCATGTTACTGAATCGTGGCTATGGTCATGTTACTGAATCGTGGCTATGGTCATGTTACTGAATCGTGGCTATGGTCATGTTACTGAATCGTGGCTATGGTCATGTTACTGAATCGTGGCTATGGTCATGTTACTACTCGAGGCTATTGTCATACTACTGAATTGTGGCTATGGTCATGTTACTGAATCGTGGCTTTGGTCATGTTACTCAATCGTAGCTATGGTCATGTTACTGAATCATGGCTATGGTCATGTTACTGAATCGTGGCTATGGTCATGTTACTGAATCGTGGCTATTGGTCATGTTACTGAATTGTGGCTATGGTCATGTTACTGAATCGTGGCTATGGTCATGTTACTGAATCAGAATACTATGGTCATGTTACTGAATCGTGGCTATGGTCATGTTACTGAATCGTGGCTATGGTCATGTTACTGAATCGTGGCTATGGTCATGTTACTGAATCGTGGCTATGGTCATGTTACTGAATCGTGGCTATGGTCATGTTGCTCAATCGTGGCTATGGCTATGGTCATGTTGTTACTGAATCGTGGCTATGGTCATGTTACTGAATCGTGGCTATGGTCATGTTACTGAATCGTGGCTATGGTCATGTTGCTGAATCGTGGCTATGGTCATGTTGCTCAACCGTGGCTATGGTCATGTTACTGAATCGTGGCTATGGTCATGTTACTGAATCGTGGCTATGGTCATGTTACTGAATCGTGGCTATGGTCATGTTACTGAATCGTGGCTATGGTCATGTTACTGAATCGTGGCTATGGTCATGTTACTGAATCGTGGCTTTGGTCATGTTACTGAATCGTGGCTATGGTCATGTTACTGAATCGTGGCTATGGTCATGTTACTGAATCGTGGCTATGGTCATGTTACTGAATCGTGGCTATGGTCATGTTACTGAATCGTGGCTATGGTCATGTTACTGAACCGTGGCTATGGTCATGTTACTGAATCGTGGCTATGGTCATGTTACTGAATCGTGGCTATGGTCATGTTACTGGTCATGTTATGAATCATGGCTATGGTCATGTTACTGAATCGTGGCTATGGTCATGTTACTGAATCGTGGCTATGGTCATGTTGCTGAATCGTGGCTATGGTCATATGGTCAATCGTGGCTTGGTCATGTTACTGAATCGTGGCTATGGTCATGTTACTGAATCGTGGCTATGGTCATGTTACTGAATCGTGGCTATGGTCATGTTACTCAACAGTGGCTATGGTCATGTTACTGAATCATGTCTATGGTCATGTTACTGCATCGTGGCTATGGTCATGTTACTGAATTGTGGCTATGCTCATGATACTGAATCGTGGCTATGGTCATGTTGCTCAACCACGGCTATGGTCATGTTGCTCAAACGCGGCTATGGTCATGTTACTGAATCGTGGCTATGGTCATGTTACTGAATCGTGGCTATGGTCATGTTACTGAATTGCGGCTATGGTCATGTTGCTCAATTGCAACTATTGTCATGTTGCTCAACCACGGCTATGGTCATGTTACTGAATCGTCGCTATGGTTATGTTACTCAAATGCGGTTATGGACATGTTACTGAATCGTTTCTATTGTCATGTCGCTGAATCGTGGCTATGGTCATTACTAAATCGTGGCTATGGTCATGTTACTGAATCGTGGGTATGGTCATGTTACTGAAACGTGGCTATTGTCATGTTGCTGAATCGTGGCTATGGTCATGCTGCTGAATCGTGGCTATGGGCATGCTGCTGAGTCGTGGCGATGGTCATGTTACTGAATCGTGGCTATGGTCATGTTACTCAACCGTGGTTATGGTCATGTTACTGAATCGTGGCTATGGTCATGTTACTGAATCGTGGCTATGGTCATGTTACTGAATCGTGGCTATGGTCATGTTACTGAATCGTGGCTTTGGTCATGTTTCTCAATCGTGGTTATGGTCATGTTGCTGAATCGTGGCTATGGTCATGTTACTGAATCGTGGCTATGGTCATGTTACTGAATCGTGGCTATGGTCATGTCGCTGATTCGTGGCTATGGTCATGTTACTTAAACGAGGCTATTGTCATACTACTGAATTGTGGCTATGATCATGTCGCTGAATCGTGGCTTTGGTCATGTTACTCAACAGTGGCTATGGTCATGTTACTGAATCATGGCTATGGTCATTTCGCTGCATCGTGGCTATGGTCATATTACTGAATTGTGGCTATGCTCATGTTACTGAGTTGTGGCTATGGTTATGATACTCAACCGTGGCTATGGTCATGTTACTGAATCATGACTATGGTCATGTCGCTGAATCGTTGCTATGGTCGTGTTACTGAATCGTGGCTATGGTCATGTTACTGAATTGCGGCTATGGTCATGTTGCTCAATCGCAACTATTGTCATGTTGCTCAACCGCGGCTATGGTCATGTTACTGAATCGTGGCTATGGTCATGTCGGTGATTCGTGGCTATGGTCATGTTACTTAATCAATGCTATTGTCATACTACTGAATTGTGGCTATGATCATGTCGCTGAATCGTGGCTTTGGTCATGTTACTCAACAGTGGCTATGGTCATGTTACTGAATCATGGCTATGGTAATGTCGCTGCATCGTGGCTATGGTCATGTTACTGAATCGTGGCTATGCTCAAGTAACTGAACCGCGGCTATGGTCATGTTACTGAATCGTGGCTATGGTCATGTTACTGAATTGCTTCTATGGTCATGTTACTCAACCGCGGCTATGGTCATGTTACTGAATCGTGGCTATGATCAGGTCGCTGAATCGTCGCTTTGGTCATGTTACTCAACAGTGGCTATGATCATGTTACTGAATCATGGCTATGGTCATGTTACTGAATTGCGGCTATGGTCATGTTACTAAACCGCGGCTATGGTCATGTTACTGAATCGTGGCTATGGTCATGTTACTGAATCGTGGCTATGGTCATGTTACTGAATCGTGGCTATGGTCATGTTACTATGGTCATGTTAGGCTATATGGTCATACTACTGAATTGTGGCTATGATTATGTCGCTGAATCGTGGCTTTGGTCATGTTACTCAACAGTAGCTATGGTCATGTTACTGAATCATGGCTATGGTCATGTCGCTGCATCGTTGCTATGGTCATGTTACTGAATTGTGGCTATGGTCATGTTACTGAATCGTGGCTATGGTCATGTTACTGAATAGTGGCTATGGTCATGTTACTGAATCGTGGCTATGGTCATGTTACTGAATCGTGGCTATGGTCATGTTACTTAATCGAGGCTATTGTCATACTACTGAATTGTGGCTATGATCATGTTACTGAATCGTGGCTTTGGTCATGTTACTCAACAGTGGCTATGGTCATGTTACTGAATCATGGCTATGGTCATGTTACTGAATCGTGGCTATGGTCATGTTACTGAATCGTGGCTATGGTCATGTTACTCAATCGCGGTTATGGACATGTTACTGAATCGTTTCTATTGTCATGTTGCTGAATCGTGGCTATGGTCATGTTACTGAATCGTGGCTATGGTCATGTTACTAATCTGGTCATGTTACTGAATCGTGGGTATGGTCATGTTACTGAATGAATCGTGGCTATGGTCATGTTACTGAATCGTATGCTATGGTCATGTTGCTGAATCGTGGCTATGGTCATGTTACTGAATCGTGGCTATGGTCATGTTATTGAATCGCGGGCTATGGTCATGTACTGAATATGGTCTATGGTCATGTTACTGAATCGTGGCTATGGTCATGTTACTGAATTGCGGCTATGGTCATGTTACTGAATCGTGGCTATGGTCATGTTACTCAATCGTGGCTATGGTCATGTTACTGAATCGTGGCTATGGTCATGTTACTGAATCGTGGCTATGGTCATGTTACTGAATCGTGGCTATGGTCATGTTACTGAATTGTGGCTATGGTCATGTTACTGAATGTTTTGGTCATGTTAAACAGTGGCTATGGTCATGTTACTGAATCGGGCTATGGTCATGTTACTGAATCGTGGCTATGGTCATGTTACTGAATCGTGGCTATGGTCATGTTACTGAATCGTGGCTATGGTCATGTTACTGAATCGTGGCTATGGTCATGTTACTGAATCGCGGCTATGGTCATGTTACTGAATCGCTGCTATGGTCATGTTACTGAATCGTGGCTATGGTCATGTTACTGAATCGTGGCTATGGTCATGTTACTGAATCGTGGCTATGGTCATGTTACTGAATCGAGGCTATGGTCATGTTACTGAATTGTGGCTATGGTCATGTTACTGAATCGTGGCTATGGTCATGTTACTGAATCGTGGCTATGGTCATGTTACTGAATCGTGGCTATGGTCATGTTACTAAACCGTGGCTATGGTCATGTTACTGAATCGTGGCTATGGTCATGGTCATGTTACTGAATCGTGGCTATGGTCATGTTACTGAATCGTGGCTATGGTCATGTTACTGAATCGTGGCTAATCATGTTACTGAATGGCTATGGTCATGTTACTGAATCGTGGCTATGGTCATGTTACTGAATCGTGGCTATGGTCATGTTACTGAATCGTGGCTATGGTCATGTTACTGAATCGTGGCTATGGTCATGTTACTGAATCGTGGCTATGGTCATGTTGCTGAATCGTGGCTATGGTCATGTTACTGAATCGTGGCTATGGTCATGTTACTGAATCGTGGCTATGGTCATGTCGCTGAATCGTGGCTATGGTCATGTTGCTGAATCGTGGCTATGGTCATGTTACTGAATCGTGGCTATGGTCATGTTACTGAATCGTGGCTATGGTCATGTTACTGAATCGTGGCTATGGTCATGTTACTTAATCGTGGCTATGGTCATGTTACTGAATCGAGGCTATGGTCATGTTACTGAATCGTGGCTATGGTCATGTTACTGAATTGTGGCTTTGGTCATGTTACTGAATCGTGGCTATGGTCATGTTACTGAATCGTGGCTATGGTCATGTACTGAATCGTGGCTATGGTCATGTTACTGAATCGTGGCTATGGTCATGTTACTGAATCGTGGCTATGGTCATGTTACTGAATCTGAATCTCAATCGGCTATGGTCATGTTACTGAATCATGGGCTATGGTCATGTTACTGAATCGCGGCTATGGTCATGTTACTGAATCGTGGCTATGGTCATGTTACTGAATTGTGGCTATGGTCATGTTGCTGAATCGTGGCTTTGGTCATGTTACTCAATCAGTGGCTATGGTCATGTTACTGAATCGTGGCTATGGTCATGTTACTGAATGAATCGTGGCTATGGTCATGTTACTGAATCGTGGCTATGGTCATGTTGAATGAATCGTGGCTATGGTCATGTTACTGAATCGTGGCTATGGTCATGTTACTGAATGGTGGCTATGGTCATGTTACTGAATCGCTGGCTATGCTATGGTCATGTTACTGAATCGTGGCTATGGTCATGTTACTGAATCGTGGCTATGGTCATGTTACTGAATCGTGGCTATGGTCATGTTACTGAATCGCGGCTATGGTCATGTTACTGAATCGTGGCTATGGTCATGTTACTCAATCGTGGCTATGGTCATGTTACTGAATCGTTTCTATGGTCATGTTACTGAATCGTGGCTATGGTCATGTTACTAAATCGTGGCTATGGTCATGTTACTGAATCGTGGCTATGGTCATGTTACTGAATCGTGGCTATTGTCATGTTACTGAATCGTGGCTATGGTCATGTTACTGAATTGTGGCTATGGTCATGTTGCTGAATCGTGGCTATGGTCATGTTACTGAATCGTGGCTATGGTCATGTTACTGAATCGTGGCTATGGTCATGTTACTGAATCGTGGCTATGGTCATGTTACTGAATCGTGGCTATGGTCATGTTACTGAATACTGGCTATGGTCATGTTACTGAATCGTGGTCATGTTTTTGCTGAATCGTGGCTATGGTCATGTTACTGAATCGTGGCTATGGTCATGTTACTGAATCGTGGCTATGGTCATGTTACTGAATCGTGGCTATGGTCATGTTGCTGATTCGTGGCTATGGTCATGTTACTTAATCGAGGCTATTGTCATACTACTGAATTGTGGCTATGATCATGTTACTGAATCGTGGCTTTGGTCATGTTACTCAACAGTGGCTATGGTCATGTTACTGAATCGTGGCTATGGTCATGTTACTGAATCGTGGCTATGGTCATGTTACTGAATTGTGGCTATGCTCATGTTACTGAATCGTGGCTATGGTCATGATACTGAACCGTGGCTATGGTCATGTTACTGAATCATGACTATGGTCATGTTACTGAATCGTGGCTATGGTCATGGTCATGTTACTGAATCGTGGCTATGGTCATGTTACTGAATCGTGGCTATGGTCATGTTGCTCAATCGCAACTATTGTCATGTTGCTGAATCCGTGGCTATGGTCATGTTACTGAATCGTGGCTATGGTCATGTCGGTGATTCGTGGCTATGGTCATGTTACTTAATCAATGCTATTGTCATACTACTGAATTGTGGCTATGATCATGTCGCTGAATCGTGGCTTTGGTCATGTTACTCAACAGTGGCTATGGTCATGTTACTGAATCATGGCTATGGTCATGTCGCTGCATCGTGGCTATGGTCATGTTACTGAATCGTGGCTATGGTCATGTTACTGAAATCGCGGCTATGGTCATGTTACTGAATCGTGGCTATGGTCATGTTACTGAATTGGCTATGGTCATGTTACTCAATCGCTGGCTATGGTCATGTTACTGAATCGTGGCTATGATCATGTCGCTGAATCGTCGCTTTGGTCATGTTACTGAATCGTGGCTATGGTCATGTTACTGAATCGTGGCTATGGTCATGTTACTGAATCGTGGCTATGGTCATGTTACTGAATCGTGGCTATGGTCATGTTATGAATTGTGGCTATGGTCATGTTACTGAATCGTGGCTATGGTCATGTTACTGAATCGCGGCTATGGTCATGTTACTGAATCGTGAATATGGTCATGTTACTGTTGGCTATGGTCATGTTACTGAATCGTGGCTATGGTCATGTTACTGAATCGTGGCTATGGTCATGTTACTGAATCGTGGCTATGGTCATGTTACTGAATCGTGGCTATGGTCATGTTACTGAATCATGGCTATGGTCATGTTACTGAATCTATTCTATGGTCATGTTACTGAATCGTGGCTATGGTCATGTTACTGAATCAAACTATGGTCATGTTATCAATCGCTAAATATGGTCATGTTACTCATCGGGCTATGGTCATGTTACTGAATCGTGGCTAGGTCATGTTACTGAATCGTGGCTATGGTCATGTTACTGAATCGCTATGGGTCATGTTACTGAATCGTGGCTATGGTCATGTTACTGAATGAATCATGTTACTTAATCAGTGGCTATGGTCATGTTACTGAATCGTGGGCTATGGTCATGTCGCTGAATCGTGGCTATGGTCATGTTACTGAATCGTGGCTATGGTCATGTTACTGAATCGCGGGTCATGTATGGTCATGTTGCTTGTTACTGAATTCGTGTCATGTTACTGAATCGCTGGTCATGTTACTGAATCGTGGCTATGGTCATGTTACTGAATCGTGGCTATGGTCATGTTACTGAATCGTGGCTATGGTCATGTTACTGAATCGTGGCTATGGTCATGTTACTGAATTGTGGCTATGGTCATGTCGCTGAATCGTGGCTTTGGTCATGTTACTCAACAGTGGCTATGGTCATGTTACTGAATCATGGCTATGGTCATGTCGCTGCATCGTGGCTATGGTCATGTTACTGAATCGTGGCTATGGTCATGTTACTGAATCGTGGCTATGGTCATGTTACTGAATCGTGGCTATGGTCATGTTACTGAATCGTGGCTATGGTCATGTTGCTGAATCGTGGCTATGGTCATGTTACTGAATCGTGGCTATGGTCATGTTACTGAATTGTGGCTATGGTCATGTTACTGAATCGTGGCTATGGTCATGTTACTGAATCGTGGCTATGGTCATGTTACTGAATCATGGCTATGGTCATGTTACTGAATCGTGGCTATGGTCATGTTACTGAATTGTGGCTATGGTCATGTTACTGAATCGGGCTATGGTCATGTTACTGAATCGTGGCTATGGTCATGTTACTGAATCGTGGCTATGGTCATGTTACTGAATATGGTCATGGCTATGGTCATGTTACTGAATCGTGGCTATGGTCATGTTACTGAATCGTGGCTATGGTCATGTTACTGAATCGGGCTATGGTCATGTTACTGAATCGTGGCTATGGTCATGTTACTGAATCGTGGCTATGGTCATGTTACTGAATCATGGCTATGGTCATGTTACTGAATCGTGGCTATGGTCATGTTACTGAATCATGGCTATGGTCATGTTACTGAATCGTGGCTATGGTCATGTTACTGAATTGTGGCTATGGTCATGTTACTGAATCGTGGCTATGGTCATGTTACTGAATCGTGGCTATGGTCATGTTACTGAATCATGGCTATGGTCATGTTACTGAATCGTGGCTATGGTCATGTTACTGAATCGTGGCTATGGTCATGTTACTGAATCGTGGCTATGGTCATGTTACTGAATCATGGCTATGGTCATGTTACTGAATCGTGGCTATGGTCATGTTACTGAATCGTGGCTATGGTCATGTCATGGTCATGTTACTGAATCGTGGCTATGGTCATGTTACTGAATCGTGGCTATGGTCATGCTTTGGTCATGTTACTGAATCGTGGCTATGGTCATGTTACTGAATCGTGGCTATGGTCATGTTACTGAATCGTGGCTATGGTCATGTTACTGAATCGTGGCTATGGTCATGTTACTGAATCGTGGCTATGGTCATGTTACTGAATCGTGGCTATGGTCATGTTACTGAATCGCGGCTATGGTCATGTTACTGAATCGAGGCTATTGGTCATGTTACTGAATTGTGGCTATGATCATGTTACTGAATCGTGGCTATGGTCATGTTACTCAACAGTGGCTATGGTCATGTTACTGAATCATGGCTATGGTCATGTTACTGAATCGTGGCTATGGTCATGTTACTGAATTGTGGCTATGGTCATGTTACTGAATCGTGGCTATGGTCATGTTACTGAATCGTGGCTATGGTCATGTTACTGAATCATGGCTATGGTCATGTTACTGAATCGTGGCTATGGTCATGTTACTGAATCGTGGCTATGGTCATGTTACTGAATCGTGGCTATGGTCATGTTACTGAATCGTGGCTATTGTCATGTTGCTCAATCGTGGCTATGGTCATGTTACTGAATCGTGGCTATGGTCATGTTACTGAATCGTGGCTATGGTCATGTTACTTAATCAATGGCTATTGTCATACTACTGAATTGTGGCTATGATCATGTCATGTTACTGAATCGTGGCTTTGGTCATGTTACTCAATCGTGGCTATGGTCATGTTACTGAATCATGGCTATGGTCATGTTACTGAATCGTGGCTATGGTCATGTTACTGAATCGTGGCTATGGTCATGTTACTGAATCGTGGCTATGGTCATGTTACTGAATCGTGGCTATGGTCATGTTACTGAATTGTGGCTATGGTCATGTTACTGAATCGTGGCTATGGTCATGTTACTGAATCGTGGCTATGGTCATGTTACTGAATCCTGGCTATGGTCATGTTACTCAATCGTGGCTATGGTCATGTTACTGAATCGTGGCTATGGTCATGTTACTGAATCGTGGCTATGGTCATGTTACTGAATCGTGGCTATGGTCATACTGAATCTGAATTGTCATGTTACTATGGTCTATGGTCATGTTACTGAATCGTGGCTATGGTCATGTTACTGAATCGTGGCTATGGTCATGTTACTGAATCGTGGGCTATGGTCATGTTCGCTGAATCGTCATGTTACTGAATCGTGGCTATGGTCATGTTACTGAATCGTGGCTATGGCTGGCTATGGTCATGTTACTGAATCCGGTCATGTATGGTCATGGCTACTGAATACTGAATCGTATATGGTCATGTTACTGAATCGTGGCTATGGTATGGTCATGTTACTGTTAATCAGTGGCTATGGTCATGTTACTGAATTGTGGCTATGGTCATGTTACTGAATCGTGGCTATGGTCATGTTACTGAATCGTGGCTATGGTCATGTTACTGAATCATGGCTATGGTCATGTTACTGAATCGTTGGCTATGGTCATGTTACTGAATCGTGGCTATGGTCATGTTACTGAATCGTGGCTATGGTCATGTTACTGAATCGTGGCTATGGTCATGTTACTGAATCGTGGCTATGGTCATGTTACTGAATCATGGCTATGGTCATGTTACTGAATCGTGGCTATGGTCATGTTACTGAATCGTGGCTATGGTCATGTTACTGAATCGTGGCTATGGTCATGTTACTGAATCGTGGCTATGGTCATGTTACTGAATCGTGGCTATGGTCATGTTACTGAATCGAGGCTATTGTCATGTTACTGAATTGTGGCTATGATTATGTCGCTGAATCGTGGGCTTTGGTCATGTTACTCAACAGTGGCTATGGTCATGTTACTGAATCATGGCTATGGTCATGTTACTGAATCGTGGCTATGGTCATGTTACTGAATCGTGGCTATGGTCATGTTACTGAATCGTGGCTATGGTCATGTTACTGAATCGTGGCTATGGTCATGTTACTGAATCGTGGCTATGGTCATGTTACTGAATCGTGGCTATGGTCATGTTACTGAATCGTGGCTATGGTCATGTTACTGAATCGTGGCTATGGTCATGTTACTGAATCGTGGCTATGGTCATGTTACTGAATCAGTGGCTATGGTCATGTTAATCTGGTCATGTTCTGAATCGCTATGGCTATGGTCATGTTACTGAATCGTGGCTATGGTCATGTTACTGAATCGTGGCTATGGTCATGTTGGTCTGAATCGTGGCTATGGTCATGTTACTGAATCGTGGCTATGGTCATGTTACTGAATCGTGGCTATGGTCATGTTACTGAATTGTGGCTATGGTCATGTTACTGAATCATGGCTATGGTCATGTTACTGAATCGTGGCTATGGTCATGTTACTGAATCGTGGCTATGGTTACATGTTTACTGAATCGTCGGCTATGGTCATGTTACTGAATCGTGGGCTATGGTCATGTTACTGAATCGTGGCTATGGTCTATGGTCATGTTACTGAATCGTGGCTATGGTCATGTTACTGAATCGTGGCTATGGTCATGTTACTGAATCGTGGCTATGGTCATGTTAATGAATCGTGGCTATGGTCATGTTACTGAATCGTGGCTATGGTCATGTTACTGAATCGTGGCTATGGTCATGTTACTGAATCGTGGCTATGGTCATGTTACTGAATCGTGGCTATGGTCATGTTACTGAATCGTGGCTATGGTCATGTTGGTGAATCGTGGCTATGGTCATATTACTGAATCGTGGCTATGGTCATGTTACTGAATCGTGGCTATGGTCGTTACTGAATCGTGGCTATGGTCATGTTACTGAATCGTGGCTATGGTCATGTTACTGAATCGTGGCTATGGTCATGTTGCTGAATCGCGGGCTATGGTCATGTCGCTGAATCGTGGCTATGGTCATGTTGCTGAATCGTGGCTATGGTCATGTTACTGAATCGTGGCTATGGTCATGTTACTTAATCGAGGCTATTGTCATACTACTGAATTGTGGCTATGGTCATGTTACTGAATCGTGGCTTTGGTCATGTTACTCAACAGTGGCTATGGTCATGTTACTGAATCATGGCTATGGTCATGTTACTGCATCGTGGCTATGGTCATGTTACTGAATCGTGGCTATGGTCATGTTAACTGAATCGCTGGCTATGGTCATGTTACTGAATCGTGGCTATGGTCATGTTACTGAATCGTGGCTATGGTCATGTTACTGAATCGTGGCTATGGTCATGTTACTGAATCGTGGCTATGGTCATGTTACTGAATCGTGGCTTTGGTCATGTTACTCAACAGTGGCTATGGTCATGTTACTGAATCATGGCTATGGTCATGTCGCTGCATCGTGGCTATGGTCATGTTACTGAATTGTGGCTATGGTCATGTTACTGAATCGTGGCTATGGTCATGTTACTGAATCGTGGCTATGGTCATGTTACTGAATCATGGCTATGGTCATGTTACTGAATCGTGGCTATGGTCATGTTACTGAATCGTGGCTATGGTCATGTTACTGAATCGTGGCTATGGTCATGTTACTGAATCGTGGCTATGGTCATGTTGCTGAATCGTGGCTATGGTCATGTTACTGAATCGTGGCTATGGTCATGTTACTGAATCGGAATATGGTCATGTTACTGAATCGTGGCTATTGGTCATGTTACTGAATCGTGGCTATGGTCATGTTACTGAATCGTGGCTATGGTCATGTTACTCAATCGTGGCTATGGTCATGTTACTGAATCATGGCTATGGTCATGTTACTGAATCGTGGCTATGGTCATGTTACTGAATCGTGGCTATGGTCATGTTACTGAATCGGCTTGGCTATGGTCATGTTACTGAATCGTGGCTATGGTCATGTTACTGAATCGCGGCTATGGTCATGTTACTCAACCGTGGCTATGGTCATGTTACTGAATCGTGGCTATGGTCATGTTACTGAATCGTGGCTATGGTCATGTTACTCAACCGTGGCTATGGTCATGTTACTGAATCGTGGCTATGGTCATGTTACTGAATCGTGGCTATGGTCATGTTACTGAATCGTGGCTATGGTCATGTTACTGAATCGTGGCTATGGTCATGTTACTGAATCGTGGCTATGGTCATGTTACTGAATCAGTGGCTATGGTCATGTTACTGAATCATGGCTATGGTCATGTTACTGAATCGTGGCTATGGTCATGTTACTGAATCGTGGCTATGGTCATGTTACTGAATCGTGGCTATGGTCATGTTCACTTACTGAATCGTGGGCTATGGTCATGTTACTGAATCGTGGCTATGGTCATGTTACTGAATTGCAAGCTATCGTGGCTATGGTATGGTCATGTTACTGAATCGTGGCTATGGTCATGTTACTGAATCGTGGCTATGGTCATGTTACTGAATCGTGGCTATGGTCATGTTACTGAATCGTGGCTATGGTCATGTTACTGAATCGTGGCTATGGTCATACTACTGAATTGTGGCTATGGTCATGTTACTGAATCGTGGCTATGGTCATGTTACTCAATCAGTGGCTATGGTCATGTTACTGAATCATGGCTATGGTCATGTCGCTGCATCGTGGCTATGGTCATGTTACTGAATCGTATGCTATGGTCATGTTACTGAATCGTGGCTATGGTCATGTTACTGAATCGTGGCTATGGTCATGTTACTGAATCAGTAGGCTATGGTCATGTTACTGAATCATGGCTATGGTCATGTTACTGAATCGTGGCTATGGTCATGTTACTGAATCGTGGCTATGGTCATGTTACTGAATCGTGGCTATGGTCATGTTACTGAATCGTGGCTATGGTCATGTTACTTAATCGAGGCTATTGTCATACTACTGAATTGTGGCTATGGTCATGTTACTGAATTGTGGCTTTGGTCATGTTACTCAACAGTAGCTATGGTCATGTTACTGAATCATGGCTATGGTCATGTCGCTGCATCGTGGCTATGGTCATGTTACTGAATCGTTTCTATGGTCATGTTACTGAATCGTGGCTATGGTCATGTTACTGAATCGTGGCTATGGTCATGTTACTGAATCGTGGCTATGGTCATGTTACTGAATCGTGGCTATGGTCATGTTACTGAATCGTGGCTATGGTCATGTTGCTGAATCGTGGCTATGGTCATGTTACTGAATCGTGGCTATGGTCATGTTACTGAATTGCGGCTATGGTCATGTTACTGAATCGTGGCTATGGTCATGTTACTCAATCGCGGGCTATGGTCATGTTACTGAATTGTGGCTATGGTCATGTTACTGAATCGTGGCTATGGTCATGTTACTGCACCGTGGCTATGGTCATGTTACTGAATCGTGGCTATGGTCATGTTACTGAATCGTGGCTATGGTCATGTCACTGAATCGTGGCTATGGTCATTACTAAATCGTGGCTATGGTCATGTTACTGAATCGTGGCTATGGTCATGTTACTGAATCGTGGCTATGGTCATGTTACTGAATCGTGGCTATGGTCATGTTGCTCAACCACGGCTATGGTCATGTTACTGAATCGTGGCTATGGTCTATGGAATCATGCTATGGTCATGTTACTGAATCGTGGCTATGGTCATGTTACTGAATCGTGGCTATGGTCATGTTGCTGAATCGTGGCTATGGTCATGTTACTGAATCGTGGCTATGGTCATGTTACTGAATCGTGGCTATGGTCATGTCGCTGAATCGTGGCTATGGTCATGTTGCTGAATCGTGGCTATGGTCATGTTACTGAATCGTGGCTATGGTCATGTTACTGAACCGTGGCTATGGTCATGTTACTGAATCGTGGCTATGGTCATGTTACTGAATCGTGGCTATGGTCATGTTACTGAATCGTGGCTATGGTCATGTTACTGAATCGTGGCTTTTACTGGTCATGTTACTCAATCGTGGCTATGGTCATGTTACTGAATCGTGGCTATGGTCATGTTACTGAATCGTGGGCTATGGTCATGTTACTGAATCGTGGCTATGGTCATGTTACTGAATCGTGGCTATGGTCATGTTACTGAATCGTGGCTATGGTCATGTTACTGAATCGTGGCTATGGTCATGTTACTGAATCGTGGCTATGGTCATGTTACTGAATCGTGGCTATGGTCATGTTACTGAATCATGGCTATGGTCATGTTACTGAATTGTATGGTCATGTTACTATGGTCATGTTACTCATGTTACTGAATCGTGGCTATGGTCATGTTACTGAATCGTGGCTATGGTCATGTTGCTCAATCATGGCTATGGTCATGTTACTGAATCATGGCTATGGTCATGTTACTGAATCGTGGCTATGGTCATGTTACTGAATCGTGGCTATGGTCATGTTGCTCAATCGCAACTATTGTCATGTTGCTGAACCATGGCTATGGTCATGTTACTGAATCTGAATGGCTATGGTCATGTTACTGAATCGTGGCTATGGTCATGTTACTGAATCGTTTCTATGGTCATGTTACTGAATCGTGGCTATGGTCATGTTACTGAATCGTGGCTATGGTCATGTTACTGAATCGTGGCTATGGTCATGTTACTGAATCGTGGCTATGGTCATGTTACTGAATCGTGGCTATGGTCATGTTACTGAATCGTGGCTATGGTCATGTTACTGAATCGTGGCTATGGTCATGTTACTGAATCGTGGGCTATGGTCATGTTACTGAATTGTGGCTATGGTCATGTTACTGAATCGTGGCTATGGTCATGTTACTGAATCAGTGGCTATGGTCATGTTACTGAATCGTGGCTATGGTCATGTTACTGAATCGTGGCTATGGTCATGTTACTGAATCGTGGCTATGGTCATACTTACTGAATCGTGGCTATGGTCATGTTACTGAATCGTGGCTATGGTCATGTTACTGAATCGTGGCTATGGTCATGTTACTGAATCGTGGCTATGGTCATGTTACTGAATCGTGGCTATGGTCATGTTACTGAATCGTGGCTATGGTCATGTTACTGAATCGCGGCTATGGTCATGTTACTGAATCGTGGCTATGGTCATGTTACTGAATCGCGGCTATGGTCATGTTACTGAATCAAATGTGGCTATGGTCATGTCAGTGAATCGTGGCTATGGTCATGTTGCTCAATCGTGGCTATGGTCATGTTACTGAATTGTGGCTATGGTCATGTTACTGAATCGTGGCTTTGGTCATGTTACTGAACAGTGGCTATGGTCATGTTACTGAATCATGGCTATGGTCATGTTACTGAATCGTGGCTATGGTCATGTTACTGAATCGTGGCTATGGTCATACTACTGAATCGTGGCTATGGTCATGTCATGTTACTGAATCGTGGCTATGGTCATGTTACTGAATCGTGGCTATGGTCATGTTACTGAATCATGGCTATGGTCTATGGTCATGTTACTGAATCGTGGCTATGGTCATGTTACTGAATCGTGGCTATGGTCATGTTACTGAATCGTGGCTATGGTCATGTTACTGAATCGTGGCTATGGTCATGTTACTGAATCGAGGCTATTGGTCATACTACTGAATTGTGGCTATGGTCATGTTACTGAATCGTGGCTTTGGTCATGTTACTCAACAGTAGCTATGGTCATGTTACTGAATCATGGCTATGGTCATGTCGCTGCATCGTGGCTATGGTCATGTTACTGAATCGTTTCTATGGTCATGTTACTGAATCGTGGCTATGGTCATGTTACTGAATCGTGGCTATGGTCATGTTACTGAATCATGGCTATGGTCATGTTACTGAATCATGGCTATGGTCATGTCGCTGAATCGTGGCTATGGTCATGTTGCTGAATCGTGGCTATGGTCATGTTACTGAATCGTGGCTATGGTCATGTTAATGAATTGCGGCTATGGTCATGTTGCTCAATCGCGACTATTGTCATGTTGCTCAAGCGCGGCTATGGTCATGTTACTGAATTGTGTCTATGGTCATGTTACTGAATCGTGGCTATGGTCATGTTACTGAATCGTGGCTATGGTTATGTTACTCAAATGCGGTTATGGACATGTTACTGAATTGTGGCTATTGTCATGTCACTGAATCGTGGCTATGGTCATGTTACTGAATCGTGGTTATGGTCATGTTACTGAATCGTGGCTATGGTCATGTTACTGAATCGTGGCTATGGTCATGTTACTGAATCGTGGCTATGGTCATGTTGCTCAACCGCGGCTATGGTCATGTTACTGAATCGCGGCTATGGTCATGTTACTGAATCGTGGCTATGGTCATGTTACTGAATCGCGGCTATGGTCATGTTGCTCAATCGTGGCTATGGTCATGTTACTGAATCGTGGCTATGGTCATGTTACTGAATCGTGGCTATTGTCATGTCGCTGAATCGTGGCTATGGTCATGCTGCTGAATCGTGGCTATGGTCATGTTACTGAATCGTGGCTATGGTCATGTTACTGAACCGTGGCTATGGTCATGTTACTGAATCGTGGCTATGGTCATGTTACTGAATCGTGGCTATGGTCATGTTACTGAATCGTGGCTATGGTCATGTTACTGAATCGTGGCTATGGTCATGTTACTGAATCGTGGCTATGGTCTATTGTCATGTTACTGAATCGTGGCTATGGTCATGTTACTGAATCATGGCTATGGTCATGTTACTGAATCGGGCTATGGTCATGTTACTGAATCGTGGCTATGGTCATGTTACTGAATCGTGGCTATGGTCATGTTACTGAATCATGGCTATGGTCATGTTACTGAATCGTGGCTATGGTCATGTCGCTGAATCGTGGCTATGGTCATGTTACTGAATCATGTCTATGGTCATGTCGCTGCATCGTGGCTATGGTCATGTTACTGAATTGTGGCTATGCTCATGATACTGAATCGTGGCTATGGTCATGTTGCTCAACCACGGCTATGGTCATGTTACTCAATCGCGGCTATGGTCATGTTACTGAATCGTGGCTATGGTCATGTTACTGAATCGTGGCTATGGTCATGTTACTGAATTGTGGCTATGGTCATGTTGCTCAATTGCAACTATTGTCATGTTGCTCAACCACGGCTATGGTCATGTTACTGAATCGTGGCTATGGTCATGTTACTGAATCGTGGCTATGGTCATGTTACTGAATCGTGGCTATGGTCATGTTACTGAATCGTGGCTATGGTCATGTTACTAAATCGTGGCTATGGTCATGTTACTGAATCGTGGCTATGGTCATGTTACTGAATCGTGGCTATGGTCATGTTACTGAATCGTGGCTATGGTCATGTTGCTGAATCGTGGCTATGGTCATGTTACTGAATCGTGGCTATGGTCATGTTACTGAATCGCTGGGCTATGGTCATGTTACTCAACTGAATCGTGGCTATGGTCATGTTACTGAATCGCGGGCTATGGTCATGTTACTGAATCGTGGCTATGGTCATGTTACTGAATCGTGGCTATGGTCATGTTACTGAATCGTGGCTATGGTCATGTTTCTCAATCGTGGTTATGGTCATGTTGCTGAATCGTGGCTATGGTCATGTTACTGAATCGTGGCTATGGTCATGTTACTGAATCGTGGCTATGGTCATGTTACTGAATCGTGGCTATGGTCATGTTACTGAATTGTGGCTATGGTCATGTTACTCTGAATCGTGGCTATGGTCAATCGTTACTGAATCAGTGGCTATGGTCATGTTACTGAATCATGGCTATGGTCATTTCGCTGCATCGTGGCTATGGTCATATTACTGAATTGTGGCTATGCTCATGTTACTGAGTTGTGGCTATGGTTATGATACTCAACCGTGGCTATGGTCATGTTACTGAATCATGACTATGGTCATGTCGCTGAATCGTTGCTATGGTCGTGTTACTGAATCGTGGCTATGGTCATGTTACTGAATTGCGGCTATGGTCATGTTGCTCAATCGCAACTATTGTCATGTTGCTCAACCGCGGCTATGGTCATGTTACTGAATCGTGGCTATGGTCATGTCGCTGATTCGTGGCTATGGTCATGTTACTTAATCAATGCTATTGTCATACTACTGAATTGTGGCTATGATCATGTCGCTGAATCGTGGCTTTGGTCATGTTACTCAACAGTGGCTATGGTCATGTTACTGAATCATGGCTACGGTAATGTCGCTGCATCGTGGCTATGGTCATGTTACTGAATCGTGGCTATGCTCAAGTAACTGAACCGCGGCTATGGTCATGTTACTGAATCGTGGCTATGGTCATGTTACTGAATTGCTTCTATGGTCATGTTACTCAACCGCGGCTATGGTCATGTTACTGAATCGTGGCTATGATCAGGTCGCTGAATCGTCGCTTTGGTCATGTTACTCAACAGTGGCTATGATCATGTTACTGAATCATGGCTATGGTCATGTTACTGAATTGTGGCTATGGTCATGTTACTACTAAACCGCCGCTATGGTCATGTTACTGAATCGTGGCTATGGTCATGTTACTGAATCGTGGCTATGGTCATGTTACTGAATCGTGGCTATGGTCATGTTACTGAATCGTGGCTATGGTCATGTCGCTGAATCGTGGCTATGGTTATGTCGCTGAATCGTGGCTTTGGTCATGTTACTCAACAGTAGCTATGGTCATGTTACTGAATCATGGCTATGGTCATGTCGCTGCATCGTTGCTATGGTCATGTTACTGAATTGTGGCTATGGTCATGTTACTGAATCGTGGCTATGGTCATGTTACTGAATAGTGGCTATGGTCATGTTACTGAATCGTGGCTATGGTCATGTCGCTGATTCGTGGCTATGGTCATGTTACTTAATCGAGGCTATTGTCATACTACTGAATTGTGGCTATGGTCATGTTACTGAATCGTGGCTATGGTCATGTTACTCAACAGTGGCTATGGTCATGTTACTGAATCATGGCTATGGTCATGTTGCTGAATCGTGGCTATGGTCATGTTACTGAATCGTGGCTATGGTTATGTTACTCAAATGCGGTTATGGTCATGTTACTGAATCGTTTCTATTGTCATGTTACTGAATCGTGGCTATGGTCATGTTACTGAATCGTGGCTATGGTCATGTTACTGAATCGTGGCTATGGACATGTTACTGAATCGTGGCTATTGTCATACTACTGAATTGTGGCTATGGTCATGTCGCTGAATCGTGGCTATGGTCATGTTACTGAATCAGTGGCTATGGTCATGTTACTGAATCGTGGCTATGGTCATGTTACTGAATCGTATGGTCATGCTGA